>JAVKPL010010698.1:0-45733 GCA_032173675.1 Gastrolobium villosum
GCTGATGGGATCCTTCGCAGATGTGTTCCGGAGTTTGAGGTGGGCCAGATTTTATGGCATTGCCATTCTTCAAATTATGGAGGACATTTTGGGGGCAATAGAACCGCACAGAAAGTTTTGCAAAGCGGTTACTACTGGCCAACACTTTTCAAGGATGCAAGAGATTGCGTAGAAAAATGTGACAAATGTCAAAGGACAGGAAATCTCTCACGAAAGGATGAGATGCCCTTGAATAATATTTTAGAAGTGGAATTATTTGATGTTTGGGGCATTGATTTTATGGGTCCATTTTCGTCCTCTTATTCTAACCAATATATCCTTGTGGCTGTAGATTATGTATCTAAGTGGGTAGAAGCTGTTGCTCTTCCCACTAATGATGCTAAGGTAGCGGTGAATTTTCTAAGGAAGAATATTTTTACAAGGTTTGGAGTACCTCGAGCTATCATTAGTGATGGGGGTACTCACTTTTGTAACAGACAATTTGAGGGTTTGTTGGATAATAGGGAGTGAGGCACAGGATAGCCACACCATATCATCCTCAAACTAGTGGGCAAGTGGAGGTCTCTAATAGAGAAATAAAAAGAATCCTAGAAAAGACAGTGGGGATTTCTAGGAAAGATTGGGCCAAAAAGCTTGATGATGCACTTTGGGCATACAGGACTGCATTCAAAACTCCAATAGGCATGTCACCTTATCAGTTGGTATATGGCAAACCTTGCCATTTACCAGTGGAGTTAGAACACAAAGCTTTGTGGGCCACAAGATTCTTAAATTTTGAACTATCAGGAGCTCAAAAGAAGAGAATATTGCAGCTAAATGAGTTAGATGAGTTCAGAAGAACTGCTTATGAGAGTGCACAAATTTATAAAGAAAAGACGAAGCAGTGGCATGATAGCAGGATCAAACAGAAAGAGTTTACACCTGGTCAACAGGTATTACTGTACAATTCTAGATTGAAATTGTTTCCAGGAAAACTTAAATCTCGTTGGTCTGGTCCCTTTGTAGTGAAGAGTGTATTTCCATATGGCACCATTGAAATCTCTTCCCTGAATGATGAGAGATCTTTTAAAGTAAATGGAAATCGGCTAAAAAATTACTTTGGAGAACCAGTGAATAGAGAGATAACTTCTGTCTCTTTGACTTCACCCGATTAAACATGGTTCCAGTCAGGCTCGTGACATTAAACAAGCGCTTACTGGAGGCAACCAATGGATATTTCATCTTATTTCATCTTTTATCTAAAAAATAAAAAAATAAAAAAAAGGGTCCGCGCTGAGAGCGCGAGTACCGCGCCATCAGCGCGGAAGAAGCGGAAAAGACAGTGGATACCGCGCTGAGAGCGCGAGTACCGCGCCATCAGCGCGGAGGAGCAAAAATGGGCAGTAAGTACCGCGCTCACAGCGCGGGAGTGGCGCTGTGAGCGCGGGAAGCGCGGTCATTTTTTTTAAAAGGGGAAAACCCTAGGTTTTTCCCCTCATTTCTCTCCCTCACTCAGCCGTCGCCACCCACTCTTCCCCTTCCCCCTTCTTCTCTTCTTCTTCTTCTTCTTCCTCTCCCTTCTTCTTCTCTCTTCCCCCTATATTCTTCCCATTCCCTCATTATCACCATCTCCCTCTCCCTTTTTCTTTTCTCCTCTCACACACACACTTCTATCACCATATCTTCTCCTACCCTCACCATTGAAGGGTAAGATTCGGGTAAGTGATTCACAGAAAGGTTGTCCATTGCTTTCACTTCTTCAAAATGGCAGGCGACAAGGTACGAGTGCATTCTTTTGTTTTGTTCAAATTGAAAAGTTGTTGTTGCTGCTATGATGTTGGATGAATGCATGCTACATGTTTGATAAAATGCTTAAGTCAAGAATTTTCCTCTCTCTTCAAAATGCATGTGAAAACGATGGTAAATAGATGCTGGTCCCCATATGTTAAAAGTTCAGTTAAATGCATGCTACGTCATTTTTTTCTCCATAATATCATTGTACGTATGTCAGTATTGAATTTCCATTTTTCATATTCATACCATGATTATCATTACTGGCATAGTGGTTTGCGTGATTAATGGTATGTAAGATAATGGCATGTTGGGGCTGCATACAATGTTGAACTATGGTTTGCATAAGATAAATCTGGGAATTGTCATTGCATGTCTAATATTCTGGATTTTTAATGGTGTCCATATTTGTATGCTATCCGTGCTGGAACTTTTCTGAATGCAGGAAAAAAAGGGCCGCTAAAAAAACCCCAGGTGCAGCTGGCACCAAAAGGCCAAGAGCCCCTGCTCTGATTGATTTTGACGAACACCGGTTTCTTTCTCCAGCAGCCCAAGACCGGTACCACAACTGGTTTATGAAAAAGAAGATTATACCAGAACGAAGAATCAGCAGTTTTCTGGCGGATGACTGTCCAGTCGTCCTGACAATTGAAAGAAGGAAATGGCAAAAATTGATCCAACTTCCACAGACAAGCTGCAGCACCATATTGCGAGAGTTCTGTGCCAATGCTGATAAGGACACGGTAGACAGGACAAGAAAGAGCTGGGTCAGGGGGAAGGAAGTTTCTTTTACTGCCTTCCAAATTGAGAGGTTGCTGAACACCTCATGGGAAGCAACCCAATCCTGCTTTTTCACTGACACCTTCCACAGGATGCAGCCGGTTGACGGGTTATATAGAGAAGAAATGCCAGCTTTGGCTACCACTATCCGGGAAGGAATCACTCAACCCAAAGCTGCATGGAAGCCCAAACAAGGCCAGCCAGCCGTGCCAGAAAAATTGGATAGGCTCGATCTCAATGAAGAGGCAATCTTCTGGCACTCATTCATCAACTCAACCATCATGGCTTCTACAAATCTCAGTGATGTCAATGTAGAAAGGGCAGTACTGCTGTATACTCTGCTGGGAGATCACAACCTCCATATTGGGGCTATTCTGTCTGATAGGATAGCTCACATGATTACTCATGGCCGGTTAGACTTTAGTCTGGCTCACTGCTCTCTCATTGAGCAGCTATGCATCAAAGCAGGAGTGGAGATACCAGAGGATGAGCCCAGGGATGTCAAGACCAAAGCGGAATTAACACAGCGTGTGTATAATGACATGCAGAAGGAGTCCCGAAGACAAGCAATCTGGAAAGCATCTGGCGGTGCTGTTCCACCACCTGTCCCGGTATCCGCACCATCCACATCTACTGATTCTGAGATGCTCCAACAGTTACTGGTTCAGAACAATTATATGATGAGCATGTTGGAGCGACTCTGCTTGGATAGGGGAATTGACACGGCTGGTTTAATGGGTCAAGTTCCCCCTGGTACACAAGCAGGTCCATCTATGCCTTCCAACACTGCAGATGACGACATTCTGGGTGATTTTGCAGCTGATGAATTTATGGATGACTATTGATCTTGTTCCTCCACTCCCATTTACTGCATTTTGTTTTAAATTTCTTGGAACAATTTAGTTTTACATTTTTTTTTAAGGTTGAACAAAGTTAAGGTTGATGGCACTTTATATTGGGTTATATTTTCTTGCATATTATGCTTTGGATATTAACAACTATGTGTGTCCTACATCTGACAGCTTAAGCTATGTCTTAGATTAGTTTGTTGCTGAGGATAGCAACATTCAAATCTGGGAATTATGGCATACATGCTGCATGCAAGATTGCAAGATTGATGAATATGGTGGAACTACACCATGAAAAAGAAGTCTTGTATTGAAAAGGAAATTCTCAGGTTCAATTATGCTTGATTAAATTCTGGATATACAAATTGCTAGCATGATATTGTATAGCCAAATTTTGTCAACTAGTATGTCTGAATTGCTAAGCTTGAATGGTTAATAAATGCCTAAATGATTAGTTTGGAAATCTAGTTTAACATCATAGCTAGTGAGTTTTTGGGCCCAAACACTGAATTTATTTTGAGAGATCTCACTGTGATAGCATTCTAGAACTTGCTTTGTTTCTCTGAAATACATGCATAGATTGAAATGATAAAGGCAGAATTTTATTTTGTAGCCACGGCCAAATAAATCACCTATGTGAATTCTTCCAGTATTAACCCCTTTGGGCCTGAACTTTTTGTTCATAAACTCCTGTTGATTAGACATATTCTTATTGTCTTACCTTAAAAGAGATTGAATCCCTGATGTGTAGGAAAGAAATTAAGGTAAGCTCCACAGAGGTCAAGATAAAGAAGGTGACTGAATTGTGTCTTTAAAAAGGAAAAGAAAAAGGTGAATATAAGGAAAATATGGCGGAAGGAATTAAATTCCCGAAATTCTGTGGGAACATTAGTGGAGCAAAACAAATGAGTTGAATGTGTTAAAAATGAAAAACTATCAAATTTTCAATCTCATTGTTACTTGAGCTACTATCCAAAAGAAAATTCCACCCTTTAGCCTGGCCAAGTTACAACTTGTGATGTCCTTTTGATCAATTTTGCATGTATTAATGTTCCTCATCTTTAGGTACTTGAGAATATGAGCAAGTTTTATGATAATGTTGTTACAGTGATAGCTGGAGTAATTGTCATTCCCCCAAACACTTGAGTATTGAGCGTTATTTGATTATCTGGGTGAGGGATGTGCAAATTAGACTCTAATCTTTTCATGAAAGGCATTATTAAAAATTCTTCACATTGATTCAAGCATACTTAGTAAGATGATCTGTTGGCTGTACAGTGTTATGTTGGATTAATCTGTTTCCTGGATTTAGTCTTATACATTGCTAGGGACAGCAAAGTTCAAATCTGGGAATTATTTGATATGCGATCAGCATATAGGAAATTACAAGGCAAAAAGAGGAAGAAAATGACTCAATCAATGCAAGAAAAGCAGAGAAAAAGAGTGAAAATATTCAAAGTCTGAATATCAAGGAAGATAAACAAAAGGAGGCAAAAACATCTCAAAAAGACCTAGGTTCCCGCGCTCACAGCGCGGGAGTGGCGCTGAGAGCGCGAGAAAGGAAAAAATGGCAGAAGGTCCCGCGCTCACAGCGCGGGGATGGCGCTGTGAGCGCGGGAGGTGAAAAAGTGGCAGAAACTCCCACGCCCTGAGCGCGGGAGTGGCGCTCTGAGCGTGGGAGGCGCGAAAGTATGAAGATTCAAAAGTGCAAATTAGGTCAGAATTTCTCTTATAAAAGGAGACTCAACCTCTGAAGAAACACATCTCAGAATACATATCACAAGACCTAGAGGAGGCGTTCTTCGTGTTCATCACTCTGTTCTTGTACTCTTCTTTATTTTCTTTTCAAGTTTATGTTGAAATCAGATCAGCGATCATGATGTTGATTGGCTAGATCTATTTTTGTAGTCAGGGGCATGATCCCTTTGTAAACAATTGCTACAAGGATTGAATCATTCTATGTATTGAGTTAATATATTTCATCTTTTATCTTGAGCGTATTGATATTATTTCTGTTAGATCTGATCAACCTAATAGGGAATAATATTCTGGGGATCAGGATTCACAATAGGGATGTTGGAATACTGATCCTGAAAGGAGATAAAGATGACTCTCCATGCATGTTCTAGGGATAGACTTGTATGGATTGCAGTCGTGGGATTTATCTACATAATGCTTATTTTCAGGCGGAATTACTAAGGGATTAGGGTTCCAATTGAAGTAAAGGGTTAGATCGCCAAGGGATTGGGATCTAACTAATTATCTCTAAAAGATGATAATTTGTCTGAGTTGTTAATTTCAATAGGTTTTATGAATCAATCCGAAGTAAAATTGGGCACAATTGGTGAATGTACCCTGGCTACAGTCTTCTTCATCACTTCTTCTACAAAAACAATTTCTGCATTTATTTTAAGTCTTTTTCAATAAAAACCCTAAAAATAAGTCTTTACATTTGAGTTACCATAGTGTGAAAACACCAATTGATTTATCTAACTTAAGAGGACTGGTTATAGTAGTAGTTGTTTATCAATCCCTGTGGAGACGATACTTACTTATCACTTTATTACTTGGAACGATCGGTGCACTTGCCGAGATCTCAACAGTCCTTAATTCTAAAGGAGGAAGAAGATGAGCCAAAATGACAAGAGTGTATAAAGCCTAGCCACCAGTTTTGACTTTTTGAAAAAGTTTGAAAAATATAAAAATTCAATTTATTTAATTAATCTTCTTGAAATCTTAATTAATTTCAAGACTTAGGTATTTTTCCTAAATTCAAGATACACAACTATAGTTTAATAATGTCACAATACAGTATTTAAAAGATCCAGACAATTTATGCATAATTCCATTTTTGCCCTTGTATTCAAACTAATTGTATTTTTCCAAAAACATCAAAATTCCTCAAATAATTCCTCTGATAATTTTTCTTGATTCTAAATACTCCTTTCAACATATACCCATTCCCAGAATATTAATTGTCATTTCTGAGTTTTTCCCTAAAATTATACTGTGGTATTTCTTCCACTAAAATCACTATTCATCAATTTTCTAGAAAAATGTCTATCCACTTTTAAATATCATTCTGAATCCAAATCCAACATTATTTTCACCAAATAATGTCTAATTATATCATTTAACAATTTTAGGGTATGTCAAATTATCATTTTGCCCTTTGAGTGTATTTTCACCCGAAATTCAAGATTTTCACTAATTAAATCCTCTAATCAACAATTCAATCATTAATAATGCATTTTAAATATATGAGGTGTTAGACTTACACTTCTGCCTAGAGTCTTTTGAGTCCTAGAAACTTAGAGAATGAGTTTATTGAACCTTATCTCTTGAGGATTGCATACATAAGTCATAAACTCATACATTAAGAGTACATGCATACTTGATTCATACATACAATGACACACACGCACACATGGAACAATATTAAATTGACATTAGAAACATTCATACATGTGTAAGGAGTATAACTCATGTGGATATAGATTACATAATATATGGCTATTGTGCAGAAATATCCGGATATGGATATTTAAATATCTAAATACTGATATCTAGATATAAGCCCGACAACTTATTGGATATGTGCCTAACAAATATCCAAATATGGATTTGTCAGCACGTGATAATTACAATTTAAGGGTCCAACGGCTATGTAACTCATAGGACCTTTACATAAACATGTAATAAGGTTTTTTAATTGAGAATTAAGAGAGAAAAACATTATATTATTGAAAATTCATGAATTAACACTTATTTAGGCTCTTTTTGGACATTTTTAGAGAAAAGTTCAATAATCTTCTTTTCTTCATCTTTTTTTGTTATTTCTTATTGGAGATTGTTAATTGGTTTAGATATTAGGAGTTTAGATATTGGAGATTGTTAGGATCTTAGAGATTCTGTTTGTAATTATAGATAATATTTGTTTAGGAGTTTAGATATTGGAGATTGTTAGGATCTTAGAGATTCTGTTTGTAATTAGGAGTTTAGATATTGGAGATTCTGTTTGTCTCTCATTTGTATTGGTTTGCCTATTTAAAGGCTTCTTTTGAATATAATAGGGACACAATCAAAATACCAAGTTTATTTTGGTATCAGAGCCTTCCTGATAAACCACGCTTTCCGCAAAGTTTGTGTAGACAAGTGTGAAAGCTAGCCCTACGAGTATGGCCAGAGAAGGAGCCAGCAAGTTGAAGCCGTCGGACCCGGCGTCCCCGTATCACCTGGCAAACTCAGATAGCCCAGGCATTTTGCTTACAACTGTATTGCTGCGCGGAGAGGCCAACTACGAAAATTGGGCTAAGCTCATGAAAAACGCACTTAAGGCCAAAAATAAGTTGGGATTCATAACCGGAGTCGTGAAGAAACCAGACGAGGAAGACGCAGAAGAATGGCGAGCTTGGGAGATGTGTAACTCGATGATCAATGGCTGGATACACAACACCATTGACCCAAAGCTCCAACCATTCATCAAATGCTTTGATGAGGTGAAGGATCTTTGGGACGACCTAAAAGAAAGGTATGCTGTTGAAAATTTCTCCCGTCAGTACCAGCTCAAAACGAGTTTGGCTAATATAAAACAACTTGGCAGCAGTGTGGGAGAATACTACACAAGGCTGCGAGGAATATGGGACGAGCTTGAAGGGAGCAAAGCTCGCAAGGCGTGTGCATGTGGAGATAAATGTGCATACGCGAAGGAGACTGAAGAAGAGAGGGAACATGACCGAGTCTACCAATTTCTTATGGGTTTGGACGAAACCATATTTGGCAACTTACGGTCACAAATATTGAATAGCTCGCCCCTGCCTTCTGTGAATAAAGTGTATGCCACGGTTACGCAAGAAGAAACTCACCGTAACATAGCGCGTAATCAAGAAGAAAGAGCGAACGTGGTGGGCTATGCATCGCGTGTTGAATCCAAGGAGAAGATGGAGAAAACAGTGCAATGTGTGCCCTTTGAGAAACAGACTGAACGGCAACGTGTGCCATTTGAGAAACAGACTGAACGGTTCCCATGTCCTCACTGTGGAAAAACTAACCACGATCCTTCCAAGTGCTGGAATATCATTGGATTCCCACCAAATAGAACCGGTGGACGAGGGCGAGGAAGAGGACGTTCGGGGGGACGTTATATGCAGGAGCATGCGCATGCAGCGGTGACTTGGGATAACAACCAACGTGTGATGTCTCAGCCATCTGACACCCCGCAGCAGGTCACTACAAACTCGATGCTGACACCAGAAATTGTCAACAAGTTGATGGCACTGATCGATCAACCACGGTCATCAAGTGAAAAACTCTCTGGTAAGAATACTCATATCCAATGGCTTGTGGACAGTGGAGCCTCTCGTCACATGACAGGGTCCTTAAACCTTTTACAAAAAATCACAAATATTCAACCTTTGTGTGTAACCTTGCCAAACGGATCTGTCACGTGTGCAAAAAAGGAAGGAACTGTTGTACTTGATGGACAATTAGATCTGGAAAATGTGTTATATGTGCCTCAATTGAGATGTAACCTGATTTCCGTCTCGCAATTGTTGAAACACAACAGAAATATAGTGACGTTTACTGATAAAAGTTGTTCTTTGCAGGACCTAATGCTGAAGAGGGAGATTGGTTTGGGTGAACTTAGTGATGGAGTATATGTGTTTCAGTCCACGCGTGCTTCAGCTTCAACAGTTCGAGCAGGAAAATCTGTGGAGTTGTGGCATAACAGGCTAGGACACCCGTCATATCAAGCATTATCTTTGATTCCAGAATTTAATTTTGTTTTGAATAAAGATGTAATTAATAAGGCATGTGAAGTTTGTCAACGTGCCAAGCAAACTCGATCTGTGTTTCCTTTAAGCTATTCCCGAAGTAAGGATTGTTTTCATTTAGTGCATTGTGATACTTGGGGACCTTACAAGACTTCTTCTTTCTCGGGTGCTCATTATTTTTTAACTATTGTGGATGATTTTAGTAGGAGTTTGTGGGTATATATGATGGCAGACAAAAGTGAAACTTACGATCGAGTAAGTAAATTCCTGGCTATGGTAACTAATCAATTTGGTAAGAGTGTGAAAACAATACGTTCTGATAATGGGACGGAATTCAAGTCCAATAAAATAATGAGGCTCCTTAGTGAGAAAGGAATTTTGCAGCAAACCACGTGTGTCTATACACCACAGCAGAATGGTAGGGTAGAAAGGAGACATAGACATATACTTAATGTGGCAAGAGCATTGGTCTTTCATGCAGGTATGCCAGTTGAATTCTGGGAAGAAAGCATCCTCACTGCAGCGCATTTGATCAACAGAACACCCACAAAAATCCTTCAAGGAAAGTCACCTCATGAAGTACTAAATGGAGAAGCACCAGATTACAGTACCTTGCGCACATTTGGATGCTTGTGCTATGCTAACACCCGACCCAAACCTCATGACAAATTTGCCTCACGGTCACGACGTTGTGCCTTCATTGGGTATCCCACTGGACAAAAAGGTTGGAGATTGCTGGATTTGGAAACACAAGAACGATTTGTATCAAGGGATGTTACCTTTCAAGAAAATATATTCCCATTTCAAGCCAAACCAAGAGATGAGCCTGTGCCTAACTCACCTCCAGCACAACCCGCAATCGACAAGGAGACTATGGTGAGAGAACAACCTTCTGAACTTCCAATTCTTGAGGAACCAGTTTCGGAGGAAAGGGGGAGTGACTCTCGTTTGGAAAAAAGTCCTGATATAACAGCTTTCCAGCCTCCATTAGAAGATCGTCCGATTACAACGGAACATGCAGTGCAGCACTCCTCTCCTCAACGTCAACCACGTGCACGAAAGCCGCCCTCCTACCTGCAGGACTACGCGTGTCATATGGCTGAAACACATTCACCTCCCACCGTCCACACCAATCTCACCTCAGGTATTCAGTATCCAATGAGTAATTATGTTAGTTTGAATAATTTTTCTGCGCAACATCGAGCTTTTGTTGCAGCCATCGATGCAGGTCAAGAACCTAAAAACTTTCGCGAAGCCATGAATGACTCACGATGGGTGGAGGCCATGAGATTAGAAATTAATGCATTGGAGGATAATGGCACTTGGCACATCTCTGAATTACCTCCAGGAAAACATGCTCTTCCAAGCAAATGGGTCTACAAAATTAAATATAAATCTGATGGAACTGTGGAACGCTATAAGGCACGACTAGTGATCGCCGGAAACCATCAAATTGCCGGAGAAGACTACAGCGAGACGTATGCACCCGTTGCGAAGATGGTGAGTGTTCGGACGCTGCTGTCAGTAGCAGCTGCTAAAAACTGGGACTTACACCAACTTGATGTGCACAACGCTTTCCTGAATGGCGATCTAAGCGAAGAAGTGTACATGCGATTTCCACCAGGTTTCAGCAATGGTTCAAACAATAAGGTATGTCGTCTTGACAAATCTCTCTACGGCTTGAAACAATCTCCGCGAAACTGGTTCTCCAAACTGAGCACATCCTTGACAACGTATGGTTTTGTCCAATCAAGAGCGGACTACACACTGTTTACACTTCAAAGAGGAGCCACTTTCTTGGCCCTTTTAGTGTACGTAGATGATATCATCTTGGCAGGGAATGACACACAAGCATGCAGTGACGTGAAAGCCTACCTCAATCGGTGCTTCAAAATCAAAGATCTGGGACACTTGAAATACTTCTTGGGTATCGAAATTGCCCGTAGCAAGAAGGGCTTGTTCTTATGTCAGCGAAAGTATGCTTTAGACATTCTTTCTGAGGCAGGTCTTAGTGGATGCAAACCATCACATTCTCCTATCGAGCAAAATCATCGCCTGGCTTTGGAGGAAGGGCCAGCATGTGAGAACCCTGAACGATATAGGAGACTGATTGGGAAGTTAATTTACCTTACCATTACAAGGCCAGACTTGAGCTATGTGGTTCATATCCTCTCCCAATTTATGCAGCATCCTAAACAAGCACACTTCGAAGCAGTCATACGGGTCCTCAGGTACGTTAAACTAAATCCTGGACAGGGCCTCCTTTTGCGCTCAGATTGTGATCTTAAAATCCATGCATACTGCGACTCAGACTGGGCGTCGTGTCCCCTCACTCGAAGATCTCTTACCGGCTTCTTTATTATGTTGGGAAGTTCACCAATCTCTTGGAAAACGAAGAAACAAGTAACTGTCTCTCGTTCATCAGCCGAAGCGGAGTACAGATCAATGGCAGCCGCTACCGCAGAACTAGTTTGGCTTAAATCCTTCCTTGCCGCCCTTGGTGTCTCTCACTCGACTCCTATGGAATTATTTTGTGATAATCAGACAGCTTTACATATAGCTGCAAACCCAGTTTTCCATGAAAGAACGAAACATATTGAATTGGATTGTCATTTTGTGCGTGACCATATCATGGCAAATACCATAGTTACTGCTCATGTTCGTTCCTCTGCCCAGCTTGCAGATCTGTTCACCAAAGCCTTAGGACAGCGCATGTTCCTTGGATTTCTTCCCAAGTTGGGCATTTCATCCTTACATGCTCCAACTTGAGGGGGAGTATTGGAGATTGTTAATTGGTTTAGATATTAGGAGTTTAGATATTGGAGATTGTTAGGATCTTAGAGATTCTGTTTGTAATTATAGATAATATTTGTTTAGGAGTTTAGATATTGGAGATTGTTAGGATCTTAGAGATTCTGTTTGTAATTAGGAGTTTAGATATTGGAGATTCTGTTTGTCTCTCATTTGTATTGGTTTGCCTATTTAAAGGCTTCTTTTGAATATAATAGGGACACAATCAAAATACCAAGTTTATTTTTTCTTTTGTAATTATGAAGGTAGAGAGGCTGCTCTACATATGTTTGAAATTTGTTTATTGTTGGAATTGAATTTGGTGATTTGGAGTGATCCTATAGGGGTATAGGTTGAGATTGATCAAATGTTTGATTAAGATTCTTGTAAAATTCCATTGTATATTGGTTTCTCATGCACTGATTGGAAGTTCTGAGCATAGTGGATCGACGACCTTAGTCTAGATGTGGCTCTCTAGTGGCTTGAGAGTAAACCATGATAAATTTTGGTGTTTTCGCTTTTTTCCCTTATCTGTTTTGAAGGTCGTATACATTGCTTTGAATTTGTTTTAGGATTGGGAATTGATCGATTTCTGTTATACCACGTTTTGGTTTGTTTTCTTGAAAACAGGGTTGAACAATCAAGTTTCTTGTAATAAAAGTTAACTATAATTCACCCCCTCTTGTGATGTTGTGTAGCCATTCTTTCTTTACAATTTGGTGAATAATGCAACTTGTTCCCTCCACCATTAGATCAAGCCATGTCTCTTCTTCTTCGATCGGATGAAGGAGAATGACTTGAAATGTTGAAAATGATTGAGGTGTCTTTGCTTTGCTCTCTCTTCTAACCAATTATGAACATGTTAGAATTATTCTTTTATCCTTTTGTGTCTTGATGTCATGATTGTCTTTTTAGTGGGTTTCTTTTTGTGGTGTCTTGCAAAAAAGCAAAAAGTAGGAATGAGTGGAATAATAAAGAAAAACAAAATTACAGCTCATATTTTCCTTTTTTTCTCTCTCTTTCCTCACCTTTTCATTTTCATGCTTATTTATTTACTAATGTCAAAATTTATTGTATTTACACTTATATTTATAATATTATTTAAAAATAGGAACGTAAAGTAGCAGTATTCTACAGTTGGAATGCCACAAATAGGGCTAAAACGTAATTCCATCTATTAACCAAAGGGCTAGAAGACTTGAAAGCTATGAGTAATAGTGGAAGAAAATATTGACTTGTTGGCTAAGGATGGGATGTAGTTCACGATGGTTTGAGGCTAAACTAGGATAAATTGTGTTTGTACTATCTCATTCTCTTTTAAGTTCCCAACACATAATTTGCATTTTGTAATTGTTGTCATAAAGGACTATTCTTAATGAAATTGATTGAATTAAAGGTTTGGATATAAGTTGGTTTCTTGCATATTTAAAGAATCACTTTGATCATTTTGTTTTCAATGTGAGTGATTTTGATTGTTTTAAATCCAAAACAACCATTACATATTTTTGTTTTAGAACAATTTGAATTTAAGAGTTCTTTTAAATTGAATTCTTGAATATCCATGACATAGGAAATCAATTTGACATTATTTGAGTGCGTATTTAACACCGTATTAAGTCAATTTTCTTTGTTATACCCTATGAAGAACCGACACTTCAAAAACCTTGACGTGTCGTGTCCGACACTTCCCAACACTCTCGGACACTCTGACACTCCCCGACACTCCAACACGCGTTATAGAAATTCAAAAAAAGGTTTAAAGGTTGCGTTGCGTTGAGTTTTTAGTTCTAACTATTAGATTCGTTAGATTACGATTACTATTTTATTGAGTTTAATATAAATATTTGAGATATCTTATGTTTCTTTGCCAAATTTATGAATATTATAAGTTTAGATTCATTTTTTTGTTAAAGTATTGAATATTAAATATAATATACACTATATAAATTAAAAATATAATTTAATATCAAAACGTGTCCTAACGTGTCAAAATCTAATATTTTTTAAAATTAACGTGTCGGAATATCGTGTCACGTGTCCCGTGTCAGTATCGGTGCTACATAGGTTATACCTTACCTTAAGTTTAATCGTGAGTAATCTTTTTACCAAATATGTACTTATTACTTTGATTTAAATATAATTGGACATCAGTCTTGACAAGAAAAATGGTTCTTTTGCTAAGAATTTTTATAAACTCAATTCATTCCTCCATTTGATTAACATATAACCAAGTAGACCAAATTCCAACTACTTCTAACCTTTATAAAGTGATAATACACATTAATTATCTTAATTACATTAATAAGCAAAAAAATTACAATATTTATATATTTTTTGGGGCAGCATATGTCTCGGTTTACTTAAAGATTCAAGTTGCTTTCAATGATTTAAGTATACAAAATGCACATAGAAAGAATGTAATTTTCTTGTGTAGTAAAGAAAAGCAAAAGATTTTTACCAAAAAAAAAAAGAAAAGCAAAAGATTACCTAAAAAAAAAGAAAAGAAAAGAAAAAGCAAAAAAAAATGTAATTGAGTTGGTATAATTAGAAAGAAGCTGTATTTACCAGAAAAAAGAAGAAGAAAGAAGCTAGGTATAATATACCAAACCATAAAACCAAATGAATATATTTTTTTTAAAAAGACAGAGAAATTTAGGAATAGCAAGGGGTGGTCATGTTGATAGCAATGACAGTAGAAGCTCTAACATATTTGAGAATACTAAGAAAGATAAGAAGAAAATAGAAAAAGAGAAATCCAGCACAATAATTGATGAAAATTTTCTCAATATAAATAAATAGATCTATAATTCTATGAGAATTCATTTTTTCCTACCCATCTTTCAATTTTTTTATATGGGTTTTATATATAATTTTTTCTAACACATCCATTTCACATATTTTTATCTCTACAACATAAAATTTTAATTGGCATGACAATTATAAAACCCATAAATAAACACATATACCAACGCCCAATCCCATTCTTCTGCTTCATTAACTGCAGGGAGAAAGAAAGTGAAAACTCTGTGAAGCACAAGAAAAAGAGGAAAAGAAGAAAACAAAGCAGAAGAAGGAATCGTCGGTGCTCTACCAACGATCGTTCATCTTGCTTCTCCGGTAAGTCGGTGGATCATCACCGCCATCTTGTTCTGCTTCTGTAGTTCTTGGATCTGCGATTTCCGATGTGGATTGTTGTATCGCGTCCTCTTTCGGTTAAATGTTCCGATTCTTGTTTGTTTTATAGGAAAGTGGATTTTTCTCTTCCCAATTTATGAGTTCAGTATTGTTTTTGGTGTTTGTGTTCTCAGTTCAGCATCGTTCTCGTGTTTTAGGCGTGAAAATTGCATTGAAGTAATTTGTTTTGAAGCGAAATACACAGCTTGTGTTCTTGCGTTTGTTATAGACTGTGCTCGTTCGTGTGTTCAATTTGAGGATCTTGCTTTTGCGGTCTTGATTTTCTGGTTCTTGCGATGAATTTTTGTGGTATTTTCTTATTTATTGTTGCTGTTTCTGTGCAGAAATTTGTTCCGTGCGATTTTTCAGAGGCATTTTTTGTTGGTTGTTACACTCTTGCAGTGCTGTTTTTTTCCTCATTGCTGGTAAATTATTATATATGGGCTGAGGTGCACTTTTCATGGGAGGTGCGGAGGATGAAGAACCAGCTTTAAAACGCATGAAATTATCCTCTAAAGGATTAGTTGGTCTCTCTAACGGTTCATCTACTGTGGAGCCAATTGGAGGCTCTTCAAGTAATTTGATGGCTCGGCCCCTATCATCCGAAGGGGACGATGAAATTGTTGGTTCGAAAGGGGTTATAAAAAGAGAGGAATTTGTTAGGATAATTGCTAGGGCATTGTATTCTCTCGGTTACAAAAAGAGTGGGGCATACCTTGAGGAGGAGTCTGGCATACATTTGCACTCATCTGTTGTAAATCTGTTTATGCAGCAAATACTAGATGGCGATTGGGATGAAAGCATAGCTACATTAAATAAAATTGGTCTAGCAGATGAAAGGATTGTCAGGGAAGCCTCGTTTTTAATATTGAAACAGAAGTATTTTGAACTTCTTGATGGGGAAAAGGTCATGGATGCATTGAAGACATTGAGGACTGAAATTGTGCCACTTTGTTTTAATAGTGGTAGAATTCGTGAACTTTCTTCCCGCATAGTGTCTCAGTGTGGCCAAGTTGGTACTTCTAGGCAAGATATTGTAGGGTTGAGATCACGGTCGAAACTACTGGAGGAATTGCAGAAACTGCTTCCCCCATCAGTAATGATACCTGAAAAGAGATTGGAACATCTTGTTGAACAAGCTCTTATCTTGCAACGAGAGGCTTGCCTGTTTCACAACTCATTGGATAAGGAGATGTCATTATATTCAGATCATCACTGTGGAAAAACTCAGATACCTTGTAGGACATTACAGGTTAGAAAAAGATATCTCTAATAGATGTTGTGAGGTTTATATGGGAATATTTCAATTTGACCTTTATACTTCTTAACTTCACTGTATTTGTCTGCAAAATCTTTATTGTTGACTTGTTAGTCAATAATGACAGTGTTATCGTCTATCTGGTTGCTTTTTGCATGCTAGAACTTTCTCTGAGAGTTTTTCTTGCTCCTTTACTTTTTTTTCTTTTTCCCCAAAGCTCTTGTACGATGAGGCCATGTGACCGGGAGGTCACAGGTTTGATTCGTATAATTAGCCTCTTGCAAATGGATGGTATGATGATGCATGATATGGCTGTCTATAGGCCTGCACAATGGCCCTAACCTTTCCCGGGACCCTGTGTATAGCGAGAGTTTTTTATAGCACCAGGCGGACCTTTTTTATTGTGTGTTTAGGCCACTATATGGTTGTTTTCCTGTTTTGTCTTTTCTTGTTATGTTTGATCGTAGTACTTAATTATAAAGTGATGTTTTGGAGTACTAGATTTTTTGAATAGTTAATGTAGCGTCTTGCAAATGATTGTAATTGTTTAGTTCATGTGGATTGTTTTTCTCGTGTCTGTGCTTAGAACTAACGTTAATGGCGATAAAGATTTTGTAGGACCAATTAACAACATTTTGATGGTTGTAGTTTCACACTAGTTGTCAAAGATGCTGATTCTCATCATAAAAGATATAAAGCTGTTTTCTACTAGCTTAAGTTCTAGTTGGAAGCATGTGAAGCTTCTCTATCTTTAGGGTTTTGGGTGATAGATTTTACTTTATTTCTAGGATTTAAAGACCATTCATATTTGGTTCTGGTTACCGTGGTTTGCTTATAGATTTAACTTTATTTGGAGAATGTTCTGGTCATTATATCTTCTTTTATGTCCTTTATTTGCTTGTTCTTTTTACTTTTATCTCTTGTCTGGCTGTCTATCACCTCCTTTGGAGGCTCTTCTAGTTGTGCACTTTTGCATACGTTGATTTTGATACTTGTAAATATAAGTGCCGTTGCCCGAATTGAAATGATTCCCTGTTATTTTATGTGCCACTATTAGTGAATAGCTTAGCTTTGTTTCAGCTGCGTATTCAGGCTTATCTTAGTTACTATATGTCTGTTTGTATGTAATACTTTCCAGCTATTCTGTTTTATATTCTGTTAGTGATTAGTTAGTGCTGACTCAGCCTTGAGTCCTTTCCTCTAACTCTATAAACAGAGTTCTCCTCTGTATTATATCATTCATTCAATTACGCAAAAACTTCATGCCTTTCTCTCTGATTCTCTGTCAAAATTTAATATGGTATCAGAGCTTCGGTGACCGTAAGGTCACGAGTTTGATTCCCAATGCCCCCCACTTTCAAGTGGAATTAAATAAGCACAAGGTAAAACTAAAAAAAAAAAAATTGGCCGGTGGAATATTCACGCTTTAAACCCAAAGGGCTCTTGCGTGAGAGGGTGTGTTAGAGAATAATATAAACCATTAAAGGGGTCATCACCCAATATCTTAAGGTTTTGGATTGAATTAGTTCTTTACATGATATTAGAGCTCTTTTTCTAACTGTCTGCTCCATTTCGTGTTCATCCATGTCTTCCACAATGTCATCTTCTCAAGAAAATCGAAACAACTCAAATCAGAGCTTGCATCACACCTCTTCAATGGAGAAAGCTCCAAATCTCTTCATCTACCAGATCTCTGTGAAACTTATAGAGGAAAATTTCTTATTCCGGAATTAGATCGTTGAGCCTATAATTACAACTCACCAGCTCCAACGATTCCTTGTTAATCCAAGAATCTTGCCAAAATGTCTCAACGAAGAAGATCGAAATGCCGAATCAGTGAATCCAGAGTACACAACTTGGTTCACACAGGATCATATGTTGCTGACTTGGCTCCTCACACTTTCTAAACCTATAGCGAATGAGATCTTAGGTGTCAAACATTCTCATGAAGCTTTCCACAAGTTATTTCATGGAATGATGAAATTCAAAGTCAGAAATCTCAGATCTGAGCTTCGAATGCTGAAGAAAGGCTCCAAAACGATCTTGGAATATTTGTCAAGGATTAAGACTCTCTGCAATTCCTTGAAAGCGATTAGTAATCCAGTTTCGAATAGAGGATCAGATCGAGTACATACTCGTAGGATTACCATCAGACTACAACTCATTTGTTCTTAGCATTCATGGACATGAAAAAGCATATGGTGTTGATGACATCGCTATTGATTTGATGGCTTTCGAAAAGTGTTGAAGTAGAATGAGAATTTGTTAAGTAACCTAGCCTCTGCAAATGTTGCTACAATTCATAATCTATCTGAGAAAAATCCTCTGTTCATCTTTGTTTTACTGAACGAAAAACAGAGCATGAACCAGACACAAGAGGTTCATGGTTCTGGCTCTTCCAACGCTGGAAACAGAGGACGAGTAAGGTATGGAGGTCGCAATAACAGAGGAAGAGGTTCTGGTCCTCGTTCCAACATGCACTGCCAGCTCTGCTACAAGTAAGGACATGATGTTCGTTCTTGTTGGTCTTAGGTTCGATGAGAACTTTGTACCTAATATTCCGCCTCCTGCTTCTAACGAATTGCAGTACTTTGCCTCACGACAACAGAACTCCTATCAGTACATACGTCCACAAGCAAATCAGACTCTGCAAGCTATGTTCGCAGCTCAACCTGGATTGCTACCTCTTCCAACGACAACACTTTCTATCGAATGGTTTCCAGATTCAGGTGCTAGTCACCATGTTACTGCCATCTAGCCAATTTACTCCAGAGTCAACAACTCTTTGGTACGGATCAGATTGTTATTGGTAATGGACAAGGTTTGCCAATTCTTGCTATTGGTTCTTCACAATTTATGTCTCCCCTTAATTGTCAAACTAAATTGAGACTCAAAAACATGTTGCTTGTGCCTTCAATAGTAAAGAACTTCCTAAGTGTTAGCCAATTTGCTAAAGACAACAATAGTTACTTTGAGTTTCATGCCTCTAATTGCTTTGTCAAATCATAGGATTGCCATGAAATCCTCCTAGAACGAACTGTGAACAAGGATGGATTGTACTCTTTCCCAAGTATTTGTCTTCCTCGAGCATCTTCACTTGTCAAGACTTCCTCTTTTGTTTCATTGCTTTCTAATACTTGTAATCAATTAGAATGTATGAATGTATTGTATTCAATCGTATAGAACTGTACAAAAGACCTCTATTTATAGAGGTTAAATGACCTAATGGACCAAGACCAAACAACCTACTAGAATAACAGAATAATAAATAATACAATACTATTTAATATTATATTATTTCTAACACTCCCCTCAAGCTGGTGCGAATATATCATAAGCTCCCAGCTTGTTACATATATGATCTATTCGGGGACCTCTCAGAGCCTTGCTGAAAACATCTGCAAGTTGATCACTGGAATTGACAAATGCTGTTTCTATCTCTCCTGATTGAATCTTCTCTCTAACAAAGTGACAGTCAATTTCTATATGTTTGGTCCTCTCATGAAAGACTGGGTTAGAGGATATATGCAATGCTACTTGATTGTCACAAATGAGCTTCATGGGCTGCTGTTCACAGAGATGTAGTTCCTTAAGCAATTGTTTTAGCCAGATGAGCTCACATGTTGCATTTCCCATTGCCCGATATTCTGCCTCTGCACTTGACCTTGCGACCACAGTTTGCTTCTTACTTTTCCAAGAGATCAAGTTTCCTCCAAGGAGAACACAATACCCCGAGGTGGATCGTCTGTCTGAAGGAGAACCTGCCCAGTCAGCATCTGAATAGCTAGATACCTTTGCATTCTCTTTATTTGTGTATAATAAACCTTTTCCTGGTGCTCTTTTGATATATCGAAGAATCCTGATAACTGCATCCCAATGGGAGTCACAAGGAGAGTCAAGGAATTGACTTGCCCAACTAACTGCAAAAGAGATGTCTGGTCTTGTCACGGTAAGATAATTCAACTTTCCAACTAATCGGCGATAACGACCAGGGTCTGCCAATTGCTCCTCTTGTCCGGGTAACAGCTTAACATTAGGATCCGTAGGTGGTGTATCAATAGGTTTACATCCCAACATACCAGTCTCATCTAGGATATCCATGCATACTTCCTCTGACAAATGGAGATGCCCTGCCTAGACTGTGCCACTTCGATCCCTAAGAAATATCGAAGTCTGCCAAGATCTTTGGTCTGAAACTGATTGAATAAGTAATTCTTTAACTGATCAATCCCAACTTGATCGCTGCCAGTAATAATGATGTCATCAACATAGACTAGGAGATAGATGCACTGGCCAGTAGAGCTATGCCTATAGAAGACAGAATGATCGGCTTTACTTCTGGTTAAGCCAAAGGGTTGAACAGCAGAACTAAAGCGACTAAACCAAGCCCGAGGGGACGGCTTCAAGTCATATAAAGATTTACGAAGCTTAATACCATTCCAGAATTCTCCCCCTGAGCAACAAAACCTGGTGATTGCTCCATATATACTTCCTCTTGCAAGTCACCATGTAAGAATGCATTTTTTATATCAAGCTCTAGAAGAGGCCATTGATGAATGGCAGCAAGTGCAAGAAATAGGCGAACAGATGCCATTTTTGCAACATGAGAAAAAGTATCCCCATAGTCAAGACCAAATATCTGAGTGTATCCCTTGGCCACCAAACGAGCTTTGAGGCGATCAATAGTGCCATCAGGAACAACTTTGACAGTGAATGCCCATCGACAACCGACAACTGACTTTCCAGGAGTAGCATGAACAAGATCCCATGTGCCATTGGAGTGAAGTGCTTGCATTTCTTCAATCATTGCTTGACGCCAACCCGGATGAGAGAGTGCTTCACCTGTGGTTTTAGGAATAGAAATAGACGAAATACTAGAAACAAAAGTAAAATGTGGTGAAGAAAGTCTATCATAACTCAAGAAACTATAAAGTGGATGAGGGTTACGAGTTGATCGAATACCTTTGCGAAGGGCACTGGGAGTAATTTCTGATGGAGGATCCGGAGGGGGGAAGAGTCGACAGCAGCAAGCGGTGAGTCAGTAAGGGTCAAATCCACTGGGGGCGCAGGCTGACGACGCTGGTAGGTGAGAAAAGGACGGTCCTCAGGGATGGAGGCAAGGGGCTGCTCCTCTGGGATAGAGTCTCCTGCAACTGGTAAATACAAATCAAGAAAAGGAACAGGAAGATCTTGATCAACTTGTGTTATCTGAGATGGGATAGAATGAAAAGGTTGTTGATCAAGGAAAGTGACATCAGTCGAGACAATATAACGCTTGAGATCAGGAGAATAGCAACGATACCCCTTTTGAAAACGAGTATATCCAAGGAAAATACACTTGAAGGCTTTGGATGTTAATTTATCTTTTCCTGGAGTAAGATCATGAACAAAGCAGGTACATCCAAATACATGTGGAGGTAGAGGATAGGAAGGTGCTCCTGGAAATAAAATACTATGAGGAACTTCGTTATTGAGTACGGAAGAGGGCATGCGATTGATGAGAAAGCAAGAGGTGATTATAGCATCTGCCCAAAATCGAAGTGGAACATTCATATGAATTAGTAGGGAACGACCAGTTTCAACTAGATGTCGATTCTTACGTTCGGCCACTCCATTTTGTTGTGGAGTGTGTGGACAAGTGGTCTGGTGTAACATCCCACGTTTCTCCAAAAAATTAGAAAACTCAAGAGACACATATTCTTTTGCGTTATCACTGCGCAAAATTTGAATAGAAGCACCAAATTGAGTATTTATCCCAGCACAAATTTTTTGATAAATTGAAAATAATTCAGAACGATTTTTCATTAAATAAACCCTAGTGCAACGAGAGAAATCATCAATAAAGGTGACAAAATACTGAAAACCCAAAACAGACATTGTTCGACTCGGACCCCAAATATCAGAATGAACAATAGAAAAAGGAGCATCAGCTCTTTTATTGACTCTATTAGCAAAGGAGGAGCGAGTGTGCTTTCCTTGCTGACAAGAATGACAGTTTAAAGACTAGACTGGATAAAAAAGGAACCATATGCTGAAGCTTGGAGAGGCTTGGATGACCCAGACGACTGTGAATTAGCTCAGGAGACTCTGTGAGAGAACAGGCTACTGGAGAAGGTGGTGCAATCAGATAGTAGAGACGTCGTGACATCAATGCCTGCTCCAATCGTCTTCCCCGTACCCGAATCCTGCATAGAAAAGGATTGTTTAGAGAATGTAACAGTACATGAAAGAGAATGAATCAACAGGCTAACAGAGATTAAATTAAAAGGAATGCCGGGTATATAATAAACAGAACTCAAAGATAAAAGGGGGGGTTGGGTTGGCTTCCCCAATTCCACGAGCAGGTGCCTTAGTGCCATCAGCAAGAGTGACAAGGGGTAGGTTATTAGAATAAGAAAGCGAAGTGAAGAGATCTTTATTACCACAAAGATGATGAGTAGCACCTGAGTCTATTATCCAGGGTCCAAGAGATGATTGATAAAAACAAGCAACATGATTACCAGTGTCTTGAATAGGATGTTGAGAAGAAACCTTCTTGAGAAGTGCCTCATTGTCGGCACTTGAAAGAGTTACTAATCCAGTTGAAGGTGGTGTAGCATCAGTTTGAGCAAAGTTGGCAGTCGATGGCTTCAAATGAGGGTACTTCCTATAGTGGCGTTCTTCAAAATGCCCAAGATTCTGACAATAATTGCAACGAGGCCTCTGTTTGCGGCCAAGTCCGTGACCGTGTCCACTGTTCCAATTGGAATCAATGGCCCAAGAAAAGAATGGGGATGGGGTAGTGCTGGAGATGATGTCGGTCGTGTTTTTGGACGCATTACTTGAGCCCTCCATCACAAAATAAAATAAAGGGAATGACTAGATCTGAAAATAGGAGAGGAAGGTTCTGTCTCGGAATGGCTGAAATTTGTTGTTTTTTTTTTGCGTGAACAGTACCTGTACGGACGCGACGAATAGTGTATGTACGGACGCGACGAACAGTGCCTGTACGGACGCGATGAACAGTGGACCTGTACGGACGGCGTGAACAGTAAAACTGTGCGGACGATGAATAGTGAACCGTACGGACGATGAACAGTAACAATTGTACAGACTGTACGGACGCGTGAACAGTAATTTTATTTTTTATTTATTTATTTTTGAAAACCCGCGTGAACAGTGTAGAACCAAGCCGGAGGGACGCACGGCGTTAGAGGAAGGAGAGAATGCCTAAGCAGTGGGCTTAGGGTTTTAGCGGAAGCGAAAATTCCCAGAACAAAGAGCTCTGATACCAAATTAGAATGTATGAATGTATTGTATTCAATCGTATAGAATTGTACAAAAGACCTTTATTTAAAGAGGTTAAATGACCTAATGGGCCAAGCCCAAATAACCTACTAGAATAACAGAATAATAAATAATACAATACTATTTAATATTATATTATTTCTAACATAATCAACAAGCTCAGACATTGAATCAGTCTAGTACTCATACTTGCAATCAGCCTAGCCCCCATACTTGTAATCAGTCTAGCACTCATAATTGTAATTAGTCTAGCACTGTTTCGAATACTGCGTATTCTTTATGGCATTCGCTTAGGCCATCCTCACTTTGCAGCTTTAAAGAATGTTCTCAATGCATGTAAAATCTCCTTTGATAATAAAAAGACGATGGATTTTTTGTTCTTCTTGTTGTACGGGAAAAGTTCGTAGACTTCACTCACCTTTTGAGTTAGTTTATAGTGATCTTTGGGGACTAGCCCCAATTAAATCTACCTTGTGAGTTAGTTTATAGTGATCTTTGGGGACTAGCCCCAATTAAATCTACCTTGTGAAATTCCTACTATATTTCTGTTGAGATATATAAAACTATTAATGTAGCCTCACCTAACAGCTTAAGCTTTTGTGTGAAATGGTTCTTTACATGGTATCAGAGCCTCGTGTTCCGGGTTCGATCCTCGCCGCCCCACACTTTCTTTTAAGTGGAATTTCTTTGTTCGCACAGGTAGGTGGGCCTGTGCATTTTCCACCCTTCAAGCCCAATGGGCTATCGTGTGAGGGGGCGTGTTGAGATATTTAAAACCATTAATGTAGTCTCACCTAACAGCTTAAGCTTTTGGGTGAAATGGTTCTTTACAATTTCATTTGTGGATGCTAATTCAAAGTACACTTGGTTGTATCATATTCATCAAAAGTATGATGCTATTACCATCTTTAAACAGTTCCATTCCATGGTCACTAATCAATTTCAAACTACAATTAAAGCAATTCAAACAAATTGGCGTGAGGAATTTCGATCTTTTACCCAATACTTAAACCTTGATGGTATTTTACACGGGGTAACTTGTCCTCATGCACACCATCAAAATGGTGTTGTGGAATGGAAACATAGGCATATTGTGGAGACTGGATTGACTCTCATTTCCCATGCATCTCTCCCTCTGAAATTCTGGGATTATGCCTTTTGTCAGCATCCTATCTTATACTGTACCATGCGGAACCAGATTACAAGTTTCTTAAGGTCTTACAACCAACACAAACTTGAATTTCGATCCCAAGAGTGTGTGTTTCTCGGATATTCCTTTAGTCATAAATAATTGTTACATTTGTCAAAATAAAGCTGGGAGAACCTTTGTTTCAAAAGATGTTATTTTCAATGAATACTTGTTTCCTTACGCTAAGTCATGGTCTTCTAACCCTATTGTTTCAGTGTTAGATCTTCCTCACTCCATTCCTCTCTTGGATCAAGATGTGTTACCATCCCATTGGTCATCAATTGCTATCCCCACTACTAGTCAGGCACGTTCCTCTTCTCTTGTGCAGTCTTCTCCTATCTCAGGTACAATTACCAGCCCTTTAGACACCTCACAACACACTCCTATCCATTCCAACTCCATCACACAAATCTCTGCCTCAACGTCTTCCTCTGATCCTGCACCTTCATCTCCTGTCTAAGACTCTCCTACTCAATCACTCTTTGGAGGTTTCTCCTACAGTCTCATCATCTTCTTCTTCTGAATTTTTACCTTCACTTCCCTCTCATCTCAACTCACCTGATAATTCTATTCAAACCAGATCTAAAACTCTGGCCAGAGCCCAAGCTTTAGTGGTCACTCACATTGAACCTTCTTCAGTCAAATAGGCCCTGTCCAGTCCCCCTTGGTTTCAGGCTATACAACTTGAATACAATGCTTTATTGGCTAACCATACTTGGCATCTTGTTCCTCTACCTCCTAACAGGTCTGCTATAGGCTGTAAATGGGTGTGTAAACTCAAAAGAAAATCCTGATGGGTCCATCAACAAGTATGAAGCATGGCTTGTTTCAAAGGGTTTTCACCAACAACCTGGATTTGACTAGGATTTGACTACAATGAGACTTTCAGCCCAGTTTTCAAGCCAGTAACCATCCGAATAATGCTTACGTTGGCCCTTACTTATGGCTAGTCTCTTAGGCAATTGGATGTCAATAATGCTTTCCTAAATGGTGATCTAGAGGAGGAAGTGTACATGGTACAACCTCCAGGCTTGTGAAGATTCTAAAAAATTGCTAGTTTGTAAACTCAACAAGGCACTTTATGGGCTTAAACAGGCCCATGTGCATGGTTTGATAAATTGAAAAGCTCTCTAGTTTCCTTTGGCTTCAAGGCAAGTTGTTGTGACCCTTCATTGTTTATTCTTCGATCTTCTTCAAGATGCATTTATTTTCTCATCTATGTTGATGATATCATAGTGACAGGCACTAATCCTTCATTCATCACTCATCTTGTCACATGCTTACTCAATCCAAGTATATTCGTGACTTACTCACAAGAGCCTCAATGCACGAGGAAAAAGGCATTTCCTATCCTATGCCTATTAATTGCAAGCTCTCTCAGGCCGCTATTACTAGGCCTGACATCAGCTATGCAGTTAATAAAGTGTGCCAATTTATGTCCCAACCTTTGGAGGAGCACTGGTCAGTGGTTACAAGGATCCTCCGTTACTTAAAAGGCGCTGCTTCCTTTGGCCTATAGCTTCAGGCTGCCTATCCCACTGCTCCTTTGACTCTCAACCATTTGTGATGCTGATTGGGCTTCGAAACCTAATGATAGACGTTTCACCTCTGGTTCTTGCATTTTTCATGGCCCCAATCTCATTTCTCGGTGGTCAAAGAAGCAAACTTTGGTTGCTTGATCAAGCACTGAGGCTGAGTATCTCAGTTTAGCCTTGACCTGTGTGAAATTCTCTGGATCCTGTCCCTTCTCAGAGAATTACATATGTTCCTCTATCTGTTCCTAATGTGCTTTGTGATAACATGAGCACAGTGACTTTGACTCACAATCCTGTTCTTTATGCCCGAACTAAGCATATGGAGCTTGACATTTTCTTTGTTCGTGAACGAGTTCTTAGCAAGGAATTAGTGTTGTCTTACATTCCTGCTTCTGAGCAGATAGTTGATACTTTGACGAAGCCTTTGTCCTCTGCGCAGTTTGCTGAATTAAGACCCAAACTCAAGGTCTTGGACTGCACTTTGTTCCCATCCAAGCCACCTTGAGTTTGCGGGAGGGTATTAGTGAATAGCTTAGCTTTGTGTCAGCTGTGTATTCAGGCTTATCTTAGTTACTATACGTCTGTTTGTATGTAATAATTTCCAGCTATTCTGTTAGTGATTAGTTAGTGCTGACTCAGCCTTGAGTCCTTTCCTTTAACTCTATAAATAGAGTTCTCCTTTGTATCAGATCATTCATTCAATTACTCAATAAACTTCATGCCTTTCTCTCTGATTCTCTCTGTCTCTCTCCTTTTCTCTCAAAATCTAATAGCTACGGTCACACATACTCTCGCCGTAACTTTTTCAACAACTTGAAGCCATTGCTCAAAGCAGAAGGCAACACTTCACATGAATGATCTACAAGCACTTTGGATGCCCAGGTTGAAGTTTTGGTGTTAAAGATGCTTTTGTCATAAGGAATTTCCGTGTGTATCACCATTACATCTAGTGCAGATATTCACGTCCACTTGATTCAGGAATGGCACAACACTTCTACCCAGACTTGATCTTTAGCTTCAGTACTACACTGGTTACTGGTCGAGTCCTAGTCAAAGATAGATATCTAGTTTAGGAAGTCTTTTTTTTTTTTTTTTTTATTATGATGGAACCAGAAAAATAACATTGAATTTGATTGTAAATTGATGAAAAACATAAATGGAGACAAGCTCCTTACAAGCACTAATGGCAGAAAATAAACCACAAAGACCTCAACTCCCTTTGAAAGCCAACATACCTAGGCTCCAAGAGTTACCTAGAGATTCCCAGATTCCCCACTAAACCAAAACTCAATTCCTGCCTTCCACACTACACACACTTTACTTTTATCCTAACTCTTAGAATATTCTAGAAACTTTCATAACAAACTAACTAATTATCTCTAATTATCTTAGGCCCATAAATACTCTCCCTTCAAAACTCACCTTGTCCTCAAGGTGAAGAAAGAGACTAGGATTCCACCTGTAACCCATTGCTTAAAACATATAGACCAAGTTACACGTGTATAATTTTTAGTTGATCCACTAATTCTGGCCTATGTGGCTTTTTTTTTCTTGGCACATTACTATTTTCAACACCAATTGGTTAGATTTAACCATCTTAATACTTGGGCCTTGGTCTAAACTAATTGCTGAAATTATTTTGTATGGGATGGATAAAGCCCTTTTTTTTTTCTTCTGACTCAATTATTTTGGGCTTGACCCAATAGGTAAAAAACGTGACCCAACTTATGAACTACCATTTCTGCCCTTCTTTTCTCCTCCGTCTGTTTCACGTTTTCTGCTTTTTCTGTGTCTTATGTTTTTTTTCTTCTTCAACCGCTACTGCATCTTCTTCGTCTGCTTCTTCTACTTGGGCTTTTTCTGCTACTTCTTCTTCTGTTTCGACTTCATCGACGTCTTCGTCTTCTTTTTTTGATTTGGCTTATGTTCCTTTTTCTCGCTCTTCTTCTTGTGTTTCTTTTTCTTCTTTTTTTGCTGCATTTCCTTCTTTTTTCTCTTAATCTTCGTTTTCGTCATCTTCTTTTTCTTCTGCCATCCCTTCCACTGGTTCAGCCTTTTCGTCATCTTCCTCTGTTTCTGTTTCTGCGATTTCTTCTATTTCTTTGCTTCTTCCTTCCGTTTCTTCTTCTTCTTCTTTTTTCCCTTCTTTTTTCTCTGTTTTGATTTCTTCGTTAGCTGATGCTTCTTTCTGCATCTGTTGAAAATAATTTGTTCATCTCTGTTTCTGAAACCAGAAAATAGAGTCTTCTTCTTCGTCTGCAACCTGCAACCTATTTCTGAAACCTAGACTTGTGCCTGATCTAGCAAAATGAGGATCTACACATCTAGAAGTTTTTGAATGGTTTCTTGAAGTTGACCAAAAAACATCTTCAACTGCATCCATTCTGTCCTCCAAACGGTCCATGCACCTCTCCACTTTCGTTATTCTGTTTTCCATATTTTTTTCTTCTTCTAGATCTGGACTAGAAAGCAACCCCTAGATCGGAAGTGCTTTGATATTGATGGAGCTAGAAAAAAAATACTGAATTTGACTGTAAATTGATGAAAAACATATATGGAGACAAGCTCCTTACAAACACTAATAGCAGAAATAAACCCTAAAGACCTCAACTCCCCCTCAAAGCCAACATACCTACGCTGCAAGAGTTTCCTAGAGATCCCTAAATTCCCCAAATACCTACTCAATTCGTGCCTTCCACACCACAAACACTCTTCTTTTATCATAACTCATAATATTCTAGAAACTTTCATAACAAACTACCTAATTATTTGTAATTATCTCAGGCGGATCATATAAATGTTCCATAATTATGTGAATGAAATTTTTTGTTGAAAATGGAGAAAGAAAGAACACTAAGAGGAGAAAAAGGTTCTAAAAGTGTAGAGCAAGAAGAATGATTGAGGAAAAAGCATCAAAATAAGGTTTTTCAAACCTTTTTGATTTTCAACTAAGGAAACACCTCTAAATGTTCCAGAATCTGATATTTACTACTGCGGTTGTCTCTTTCTGTTTCTGAGGTAGTGTGGCTCTTTGTTTGCAAAGTGTTTATATTTTATGTTTTAACATTGCAATCTTTAATACATCGTTGCATTATAATAGTTACATTAATTGGATGAAATGTTTGATTTCAAAGATGTTGGTTAACAGATAGTTGCTTTGCAAATTTCTAGCAATTTCTTCCAACCATATGTTCTAGATTATAGCAAAATAACTCTTTTCCAATGTATCTTTTGTTCTATACTTCTTCCTTGTAAAAATGAAAAAGCAATATTTCTGTGCCAATGGTTTAAAGACACATGGGATTCATAAAATGTACTAAATATCTCGTTACATATGGTTCTAACAATTTTACATCCATAAATAAATCTGGTCTTGTTTTCTAGTTGGAGAAATGAATTACTGTATGATGCTAATAAGAATTGAAGGACTTTACAGGGAAGGAGCCAGAACTAAAGAGGATTAGAAGAAGCCCAATGAAAAGAGAAAAGCAAAAGATCCAAATATCCATATTGTTAATGTATCACAAAAATTTCAACATATATTGGAATCAGGATTTTAAATTGCGATTGTGGTCGTGGTTATGTTGCTGCTGTTGCGGTCAATAGAGGCCAAAGTAGTCCGCAATCATGTAATGTTTTAAATATTATATCTTGTTAGCTATATTATGGTGTGTAAGGTCCTGAAATTTTCTGTATATTTAGATAAACAACATAATGAATGTTATATGTGTCCAAAATGAGGCTTGTAGGATTTGCTAAGTGCTGTTGAAATAATATTTGTTAGACTCCATGGATTTTACTAAACCATCAGGCATCCATCACTCCACCACCCTATTATTAAATGGAAGCTAAAGAGTGTATTGTATGACCTTTATCTATGAATGTTGGACAATTGATGAACATTGGATAGTTGTCTTGTTTTGGTTAATTACTTCTGGTGTGGTATTATCTAAGTGGTATTGTGGACTACATGAGGTAATCATCAACAAAGAGTCTTGCATCCCAAATGAGGTTTATCAGTGGCTTTGCTTTTTGATCATATACTCTAGGCCTGTTTGTTTAAGATGGGAATGGTTGACAACATCCTTTTATGCACTTCGCAAGATTGTTTGTCGGAAGGAAAGCAGGTCTTCCTTCCATCTACGAGTAGAGAAACTCTGAAACTAACTGTTCATTTTTATTAGCTGTTGCTCCCCGGGGTGTTCGTTGCTTATGGAATTTTGGTCATAGTTCCCAATTTCCTTGTTTGTCTTTTGTGTGTTTTTGAAATTTAGGATTCTTAGGGATTAAAGGGAAAGAGAAGGATGGCCTACCCTGGCTGTCCTCCTCTGCCACATGCGTGAAAGGTTTGCAATGTTTTCATTAATCTTGTGTCTTTAGTTTTAGCAGAAAGCCAAAACTATAAAATATATGTATTTAAATTTATTCTATTGAACATAATATAATACATCTGGACCCAATTTCAATGGGTGTTTTGTTGTGCATATGTTATAGGATAAGATTGTGCTTATGGCTTCTCCATAGCACTTTTAACACCTTTTTTTAGAAGGAATATTCATTTCTCATAATCTTGTATGTTAACCTTAATGCTTTGTTAGTAGCGTGAAATTCAAAATAAACTTTGTTATCTTGGTCAAATTGAACGGACTTGATCAAATTCTTAGTAATAGAACGCTTTATGGTAAGCCTTGACCATTAACCCTTGAAGATTTGCTCATTACATTGAGTCCATGTTGTTGGACAAGATTCTGAGAGCTTGTAGTCACATGATGGATGGCTCTTGAATCTGAAAACCAGTTCTGACCCCAGAAGGCCTTTGGTGTAGTGAGGTAAGCCATTGGAGAGGCTTCGGCTTGCTCTGGTGCAAGGCCAGCAGGTGGAAATTGGGGTGTACAATGGAAATGTTGGAGGATGCCCTTGTGGTGGAGTATGCCATAGCATAGCAAGAAGTGGAGACAGCATCTAAGGCTAAGAGCCTTGTGCGCAGGTAGGGAATTGAGGAGCAGCCACTGAAGGCAGAACCATTAGGAAACACCTGAGGTCCTGAGAAGTTTGGAGTCGCTCCAAATAGTGAACTAGTGAAGTTGGAATTTGCAAAATAGGAAATAAGCCAGATCTAACCAATGATAGCTAATGGAGGCATCATGGGCATATTTGAGGCACACTAGGCATTCAATGAAAGCTTCTATAACCTCCACGACGACCATGGTTTGACTTGAAGAAGTTAAATGGTGTGATGAAGGGATGAAACTGTTGATGCTGTGGATGAGGCATCTAAAGTGTGAGACTTGATTCCTAGTGCCACCACCAAGAGGAGCAAACGATTGAGAAATACCATAAAAGGAGCAAATGATTGAGAAATACCTCTTTGAGGTCTGTGGTCTAGGTTCACAAATAAAGGATCAGATATATGAACAACCTCGAGACTGTCTAATCTAGCCTGATGAGCAAACAATAGAGACTGGATTTTGGTCACTTTAAAAGGATCAAGAACAGTATTGATTGATATTACAAAAGACTCATGGTCCTATGGAGGTAAATAATTGCACAAAGGGAACATCGTTGTTGAGGAAAACATTTGGTAAATGATTAGTAAGCAAAACATAGAAATGAATGTTTTGAATAATGAGGAAACAAGGGTCATATGTTGAAATCTGTGTGTTTCAATAGCAAAATAGAAGCTCTATTATATAGACTGGCTATAACAATTACATGATGATAATTGAACGATGTGGGACTTCATCTCTCACAGTATTACCAACCTATTTATAATATTTCCTATGCTTTCCCTTAAGCCAAAGCTTACTAAGCTTTAAGCTTATTACAAATGAACCCTTATAAATAAAAAATAACCAACAATGGGCTTGACTGCATTTAGAACAAGCATTCGGAGCTAGATTGCATATGGAACAAGATCCACAGGGCCAGATTGTAGCTTGGACAAAGTCTGATGGGACAAGATTGCAACTGGGTTAAATTTCTCCCCTCAATGTGATGCTAACATTTGAAAAGAATTGGAAATGTCATTGGAAATTTTTTTCCGCAGGGGCGACGGACGTGGCTGGCGGCTAGGATGGTTGCTGGCAGTGGATGGACAATGGCCAGAGGAACTTTACAATAGGAGATATTGGAAACCGAAGTGACAACATAGTTTTTGGATGGATTTATCACTGTTGGGCAGTTCTCTCATCAACTTGACTTTGACTCCATGTTAAACGAGAATATGAGAGGTATATGATGAAATATATGTTTCAATAGCACTACTGTGGCTTTGATACCATATAGAATTACAATAACAATTACATAGCAAAATTTAACGATGTGAGACTTTATCCCTTACAATATTTTCAACCTATTTACAATATTTCCAACAGAATGCATGGTCCCAGAACTTGAATGGCATGCTTGAGCCAACAAGGATAGGCCAACTTCAACTATATTCTTATGTTTGCGCTATAGAGTACGATTTTGGTGGTGTGAAGACATATTAGACGCCGAGTGATCCCAAAATCAGCCAGAAGTTTGGACCCGGCTTCCCCAATCTCATCCTTTTGCCTGATTGCAATTCAGCCATGGTTTTGTACTGTTGAAAACTGAAAGAGCTTCAGACTTGGACTTTAAGAGATAGATCCAAGTGTAAAGGCATTAACAAAGGAGATATAGTAAGAAAACCCATCTTAGGAAGTTATAGGTGCAAGCCCCCACAAATCACGTAAAATAAGTTAAAGTTCTGTGTAGACAGTGGTTGAAGCAGTACAGAAAGGCAATGAGCTTTGCCTGCAGAAAGCAGTGCAAAATTATGAAGCTCCTTTATTAGTGAGTGGTATACTACAATGTTTGGGGACAGATTGAACTATTGTGGAATGTGGGTGTCACGGTTAAGCCAAGTAACAGTTTTGAAGGATGTATTACAGGCTCACCCCTTAAGGTTTATTCACATGAGAAGTATAAGGGGCAGGTAAACTGTTGGCAGATAATACTCCAGAAAGGGGGCTCAACAGAATTCAATTAGGGGCTTGGAATGCAGTGGGGCAAATGAAGGATAAGTAGAGACAACATGGAAAGGTCTAATCATCTGGAATCTTAGGGCTTTTAGACCCTGGGATAGACCAGTAGCCTCTCTAATTGCTCTGGGTTATCTTTTCATTTCAGTTCTTTAATTGTCATTTCAGTTTTTTTTTTTTTTTTTATTACAATCTGTAGTTACTTGTAATCGCTGTTTAGCCTCTGTGACTGTTGTATATCCACTGGATTCTCATTGAACCAGTGCTTGGAAACAGCAATATGTCTGTTATTTCTTATTTTCCCTTAATTCTTTGTTAGTTCCTATGAGTTTCCTAGCCTACAATGCCATAGGGTGTAGATAGAGGGAGTTAGTGCTTGTATTGTTGAAGTTGTGGGTACAGTGGAAGGTGCAACATGTGAAAAACTAGAAGTAACATGAGAGAAAGTAGGAAAAGTAGGAAGAGAAACACCAGAAAGCTGGCACTAGAAGCTGCCTGCATTAAGTGCCCTGGAGGAGCAACAACATTTGGGAAGGCATAGAGACCACAAGACACAAGGTAACTTTCCAAGAGGATTTAATGAGTTCCTGAGATTTGACAAAACAAGTAAATGGATGAAATTTAAAGTATATAGAATGGTCTTTAGCAAATTTGCCGACATTGACTAGATTCTTAGTTATGGAGGGAAAAGATTGTTGAGAGATAAGTTAATGTGAGGGTGTGTGGGTGAGGGGAAAGTAAATGATCCAACTGAAGGATTGTTAGACCTTGGGCAATCCCCATTAGGATTTGATCCTGAAAATCCAAAATAGTTCTGTGCATGAGGTACTGCAGATTCGTAACATGGTGGAGTCACCAGAGTCAGCGTACCAATTTTGCGTAGCTGCAGTTTCAAAGATTGTGAGATAGGCCAACGGAGGTAGATGGGTTCCTACTGAACCTAGGAACATTAGTCTATTGAGATTGACCAATATAATCAGGATCTGGAGGAGCAAAATAATGTGGCTGAGATATTTCATGGCATGGAGCATAGGAGGATTGTGGTGGAGTAAGAGGAGGGTGCAAGCTTGAGGATTTCCTGCCAAGCAGGATGAACATAATATGTTCAGTAAAGAGGTATCCTCTGATTATTTGTTTGATAGTAAGGTAATGAATAGGAATGGGTACTGGGTAGCACTACCTTAAGTGTGTAATCAATGCGATGAAAGCAAATATAAGCAAATGGGTTAAAGTTACCTTACCACTATATTGGTTTGATAGTAAGGTAATGAATAGGAATGGGTAGCACTACCGTAAGTGCGTAATCAATGCAATGAAAGTAAATATAAGCAAATGGGTTAAAGTTACCACCATATGAAACTTTTGTTGAAACTGAGCTGTGCTGAATCTGGAGCTGAATGCAGTGCAAATTGGCTCAGGTTAGATGCTGGCCAATTCAAATTTATGTTTCGAAAAGAGGCTTTTGATTTTCAGAACAAAAAAACCTATTTGTTAAAGTCTGTTTTGTAAAAATAGTTTTAAAAATTATAACTATTTTTTAGTTTTTAGAATCAAATTTAGAGAACATATCTGAGTTCTTTTTGTTTTGTGTTTTGACTTTAAACTTTTAAAACAAAAAAAGCACCAAAAACACCTATTTTATTAACTATTCTACAAAATAGTTTAAGAACAAGACATAGAACACAATTAAACGGACTCTTTGTCTCTGCTTTTGAGCCATGTTAAGAGTAAACAACTCAATAGTGCTTTTACACAAGATCCAAATGGGCGAGAGTAGGGACCTTGTGGATCATCTTTCATTTGAATTTGAATTTTACAGTTTTGAAATTAATATAATTTTCATCTTTTTTCTCTCCTCTTTTCTTTATTCAACCCATGTATATTTTGATGATACTGTACTAAGTTTTGTGGGTTGCTATCTGAAATTGTTTTGGACTATTAGCCAAATGCATTTGTATCAGTTAAACAAAGACAGTATGTAATCCTATTCATTATCTCATATAATTAAGGCTGCATTTTAACACAATATTCCCTTTTCTTTGTGGATTCTGTGATCTGTTTTTTTTTTGGTACTTTTGTCCTCTCATATTCATGCTGTATTTTCATTTGTTGCAAAATATTTTGAATGATGAAAAGACAGCATTATTATTATTTTTACAATGACTGTCCTGCATTACTTTCTATAACACCAGTGGCATGTTCTCACGCTATTTTCTTTGCCTGCAAATATTTCAACAGATATTAGAAGCACATGATGATGAAGTGTGGTTTGTACAATTTTCACATAATGGGAAATATTTAGCTTCAGCATCAAATGATCGATCTGCAATCATTTGGGAGGTAATATTTGATGTCGAAATATATAATTTTGTTCTGTTTTTATCATCGGACGCTCAATGTAGAGACCAATGTAATCTTTTATTCATGTCACATGCATAAATAGCATATGGCATGGGAACTGTTTATTTTATATGACTGCGAAGGATATCTGTATCATTAACATAGTCCCAAGTTCAACAATGTCCAATTCTATCTAGTCTCTTCTTGACTTTTGCAATATATAGGTCATGTTTTATTGATAAACAATGAAAGAGAACAACCCTAACTTTGTATGATGTGTTTGTCACAAACGAAATCAACAACTCTCCTAAATACTTAAAGGTGTTAGTTGAAAACACTTTAATAATTTTATATTAAATCTTTGACATGCCCCCTCAAGCTAAGAGCCCTTTGAGATTCAAGCGTGACAATGCACGAGCCCAGTGGACAATGCAGACTTATAGATGTTGATATTAAACTTTTTATTAGAAGAATGAGGATAGTACGAATTAAATTCTAGACCATTTGGCCAGAGGCTTTGATACCATGTGACAAACCAAGTCTCCAGAAGCTTCAGCTATTGGATGGATGCACAAATTGTTTAATTATACCCCTTAACAAAAATTCAACTTTTTTTTGGAATTGAAGCGGAAAGGATGAAACTCTAGACCACTTAGTTAGAGAGGCTTTGATACCATATCATGAACCAACCCTCCCAAAAGATCAAGGTTTGCAATGGAACGTCTGACGAGAGGGGGAGAAATTTGGTGGTGCATGTCTAGTGTGTCCACGGTCTTTCCTCGTTTGATTTGCATCACATTGACGGGGGAAATTTGCAAGTTGCAGTCTGGCCGTGTTGGTCTTTTTCCAACAATGGTTGAGGTTAGCCGTGTTGGTCTTTTTCCAACAATGGTTGATGTTGGCTGATGTGGGCTAAGATGCAGCATAAGATGATTGATTGTTGGGAGGGTTGATGAAAAATTAGTTGACGTAGAGAGGAGGTGGTCTAAGACTTGGCTGGGTTACATGATGCAATCTCGATCGACTGTTCACTAGACAAAGATCTCGTCGGAAATTTTTTTAGATAATGGTTGATGGTGGCTGGTGTTGCAGACGATGGCCTAGATGCGGCAGAAGATGATAACTGTTGGGAAAGGGTTGACGTAGAGAGAAGGCAACGCAAAAGTGACAATATGTCACGGAGGATGGTATCGCTCTGTTACCATGTTACAAACCGATTCTCCCAAAAGTTTAAACTATTTGGGGTAGAAACATGAATGGTTTTGTAAAAGCAGACCTGGAGTAGACTGACCAAATGTTAACTTCTTAAGTTCTATTTATCTAAAAGGAAACAAGGACAAAAGGAAAAACATGTACACAAATTGCATGAATGATTGATTTTTTTTTTCTCTTTCATCAATTCTCATAGAAAAAATTGAAAAGTCAAATAAGCTTAAATTGTTAAATGAAAGGAACTAAAGGATCATTATTGAATTCACCGTATGTAATTATTCCATTGCTCTGTTTTCAACTTCAAAAAGAAGGGCTTCTAATAGTTATTCACTAACTCTCTGCATTTTATTTGGCTATTCCATTATGTTATTTAAAGAATTTTGTATTTCGTTATATTGATTTGAATAAATTACATAAGGAGTATTTATACAAGAAAGAATCGCTAAGAATGACTCAGCGATGACTAATTAATCCTAATCAATCAATCATAATCAATCAATTATAATCAATCCTAATTAATGGGAAATAAAAACGGAAATATTTGAATCCTGATTTCCTACACTCCCCCTCAAGTTGGGAGGTAAATGTTGATGATTCCCAACTTGCCAATCAAGTCTTCTAATGCTGGACAATGTAGGCCCTTTGTAAGGATATCTGCAGTCTGCTCTTTGGTAGGAATATACATCATACGCACACTTCCATCATCTAATTTTTCTTTGATGAAGTGGCGATCAACTTCCACATGCTTTGTTCGATCATGATGCATAGGATTTTGAGCAATGCTAACAACTGCCTTGTTGTCACAATATAGTTTTATTGGTAGGGAATATGAAATCTTCAACTCTTGAAGAAGTCTTCTCAACCAGATTCCTTCACAAACTCACTTGAATTGTAAAAGTATACATTGTGTATATTAAATGAATGTATCAATTACAGTATAAGAGCTCTCTATATATAGAGACTAGGAGAAACTAATGGGTTGAGTTTACACGATGTGGGACTATATATTGAACAACTATATGATGTGGGACTATGTATAAAACAACTATTCTAACACTCCCCATCAAGCTGGAGCATATATATTGTAAGCACCCAGCTTGCCACAAATATATTCAACCCGAGGTCCCCTAAGAGCTTTAGTGAAGACATCCGCGAGTTGATCACTGGAGTTGACAAATGCCGTCTTGATTTCTCCTGACTGAATCTTTTCTCGAATGAAGTGACAATCGATCTCTATGTGTTGGGTTCTCATGAAATACAGGATTAGAGGATATATGGAGTGCAGCTTGATTGTCACAGATGAGTCATGGGTTGTTTCTGTTCACAAAGATGGAGCTCCCGAATCAACTGCTTCAACCAGATTATCTCACAAGTAGCAACTCCCATTGCAGGATATTCGGCCTCTGCACTAGATCGGGTAACAACAGTTTGTTTCTTACTTTTCCAAGAAATCAGGTTTCCTCCAAAGTAAACACAATAGCCTGAAGTAGAGCGCCTATCTGAGGGTGATCCTGCCCAATCGGCATCTGAATAACCACAAATTTCTGTATTTCCCTGATCTGAATATAATAAACTTTTCCCTGGTGCTCCTTCGATGTAATGAAGGATCCTAATAGCAGCATCCCAATGAGAATCACACGGAGAATCAAGAAACTGACTAGCGACACTAACAGCAAAAGAAATGTCTGGTCTAGTTACAATGAGATAATTGAGCTTCCCAATCAACCTTCGATAACGTCCAGGATCAGATAATGGCTCCCCCTGTCCGGGCAATAACTTGACATTGGGATCCATGGGTGTATCAACTGGTTTACATCCCAACATACCGGTTTCTTCTAGGATATCCAAGGCATACTTCCTCTGACAGATAGAAATGCCCTTTCTAGATTGCACCACCTCAATTCCCAAGAAGTAACGCAGCTTCCCACGATCCTTTGTTTGAAATTGACTGAATAAATGCTATTATAACTAACGAATTCCATCTTGATCGCTTCCGGTGAGAATGATGTCATCAACATAGACTAACAAATCGATGCATTTATTAGGAGATGTGGTCTTATAAAATACATAATGGTCAACATTACTCCGGATTAAGCCAAACGCCTAAATAGCAGAACTGAAGCGATTGAATCATACCCGAGGAGACTGCTTGAGACCATATAAGGATTTGCGAAGACGACACACCTTCCTAGACTCCCCCTGAGCAACAAAACCAGGTGGTTGCTCCATGTAAACTTCTTCTTGTAAATCACCATAAAGAAAGACATTTTTGATGTCAAGTTGTAGGAGTGGCCAGTGACGAACAACAGCAAGGGCAAGAAATAAGCGAACCGATGCCATCTTAGCGACTGGAGAGAATGTGTCGCTATAATCAAGGCCAAAGATTTGAGTAAAACCTTTTGCAACTAAACGTGCCTTGAGACGATCATTATGGCCATCAGGTCCAACTTTCACAGTAAAAACCCAGCGACAACCCACTATGGACTTCTCCGGGGGAGCAGAAAAAAGGTCCCAAGTGCCATTGGTATGAAGTGCGGTCATCTCATCTAGCATGGCTTGGCGCCACCCTGGATGGGAAAGTGCTTCACCTGTGGTTTTAGGAATAGAAACAGAAGAAAGACTAGATACAAAGGTGAAATGAGGAGAAAAAAGACGGTCGTAGCTCAAAAAGGTATAAAGAGGATAAAGATTACGAGTAGTACGTGTACCTTTTCTTTGAGCAATAAGAAGAGCCTCTGGGGAAGGATCCGGAGGGGAAGAATCAATTGCAAGGGGCAATGAGTCAGCAGGGGTTGTGTTAACAGGAGGCACAGTTTTACGACGTTGATAAGTGAGAAGTGGACGGTCCTTAGGTACTGAAGCAATATGTTGCGTATTTGGATAGAAGTACTTGCAGATGGCAAAGACAAGTCAAGAAAAGGAACAGGAAGAACATGATCAACCTGTGACAATGGAGATGGGATAGAATTAAAGGGTTGTTGATCAAGAAAGGTGATATCAGCGGAAACTAAGTAACGCTTGAGATCGGGAAAGTAACAACGATACCCCTTTTGAAGACGAGAATAACCAAGGAAAATGCATTTAAAAGCTTTGGATGTTAACTTGTCTTTACCAGGAGTAAGATCATGAACAAAACAGCTACAAGCAAAGACATGTGGGGATAGAGGATAGAGATGAACATCTGGAAACAATAAGGTATAAGGAATGTCATTATCAAGCGCAGATGAAGGCATGCGGTTGATGAGAAAACAGGAAGCAAGTACTACATCGGCCCAGAAGTGAAGAGGAACATGCATGTGGATAAGAAGAGTCCTTGCAATCTCAATGAGATGTCTATTCTTTCGTTCAGCTACTCCATTTTGTTGTGGAGTGTGAGGACAAGTAGTCTGGTGTAAAGTACCCTTTGTGGCTAAGAAATTAGAAAAGTCAACAGAAACATATTGTTTAGCATTATCACTTCGTAAAATATGAATAGAAGCACCAAATTGAGTATTGATTTCAGCAGTGAATTTTTGATAAATAGAAAATAACTCAGAACGGTTCTTCATTAAATAAATCCAAGTACAACGGGAAAAATCATCAATAAAGGTAACGAAATAACGAAAACCTAAAACAAACACACTACGACTAGGACCCCAAATATCTGAATGAATAATTGAAAAAGGAGCATCAACTCGTTTATTGACTCGATTAGTAAAAGAAGAGCATATGTGTTTTCCTTGTTGACATGACTGACAATCTAAAGTCTGAAGACCGGATAAAAGAGGAACCATCTTTTGTAGTTTTGAAAGACTAGGATGCCCGAGACGACTGTGGATGAGTTGTGGAGATTCTGTGATAGAACAAGCAACTAAAGGTCTCGGCACAACCAGGTAGAACAGACCCCGTGACTCACGACCCATTCCAATCGTCTTCCCTGTACCTGGGTCTTGCTCAGAAACAGAATGGTTTGAGAAGGTGACGATACAGTTAAGAGAATTGATCAATTTACTAACAGATATCAAATTATAAGGGATGTTAGGAATGTAATAGACAGATGTTAATGTCAATGAGGAGGTTGGACAGATTTGTCCAATCACATGAACGGGAGCCTTAGTTCCATTAGCAAGAGTAAAAGAGGCTAATTTGTCAGAACATGTAAGAGATGAAAAGAGTTCCTTATTACCACAGAGGTGATCAATAGCACCTGAGTCAAATATCCAAGGACCAAGTGATGCAGAATGAGAAACACAAGCAACAGGATTATCAGTTTCTGAAGCAGAGGCCTGAGATTGAGGAGAGGTTTTCCTGAGATGCGTCTGGAATGCTGCATAGTCTTCAGAGGAGATAGAGACTGTACCATTTGAAGCAGTATCCGATTGAGCTACATTAGCAGCAAAAGAAGGTCGCAGGTGAGGACACTTTGTGTAGCAGCGTTCCTCGTAATGACCAAGTTGCTGACAGTAATGACAACGAGGTCGCTGACCACGTCCGACTGGGCCTCCTGGACCTCTACCACGTCCACCTCCAATATTCCCGTGAAAGTCAGTACGGGAAACTAGAGCAGTAGAATCAACAGCAGAAGATGATGCAGGAGCAGATTTCTTCTTCAAATTCAGAAGACGCTGATATGTCATGGATAGATCAGGCTCCCCACTAGTCAAGATAGTATCACGGACATTATCATATTCTTCGGGAAGGCCAGGAAGTGTGGCAACCATAAAGAGGCGTTCCACCTGTTTTCGATATGCAGTAGTATCAATAGGGTAAGGCAACATATCCAAATATGCCTGCATCAAAGATCGACTCTTGCCAACATATGTCTCCATCTGAATGTCGGATGATTTGCTCAATTCCATAAACTGAGAGATGATGAAATAGAGTTGCTGAACATCATTAGTGTGGAGGTTCTTTGCTTCCTCCCACACTTCAGTGCAAGTTTGAAATGAATAAAAGATATCCAAGACGACTAGATCAATAGATTGCCAGAGGATACTCAGAAGCTAGTTGTCAATCTTCTCCCAATCAGACTTGTCTTCTTTAGGGACATCAGTAGATTTAGTCGTGAGATGGTTTCCATATCCTTGTCCAAAGAACCAAACTTGAACAGAGGTGGCCCGGTTCTTATAATTAACAGATCCCTTCAATTTTGAAGAGGTAATGGACCCAACATTGGTAGAGATGATATTTGGAGACTTTTTCACAGAAGGAGATGAAGAATTGACCTCGAATGAACAGGAGAGTTTGCTGCCATAGTACAAAATCACAAAGATATAAACCGGAATAAATAGAAACGAACCTGATCACCGATCAAGAAGAGGTGCGCACAGAAATTAGACCCACAAAGAAACAACTACAAAGAAGAAGAGGAGAAGACGAGCTTCTCTGTCCAAGAACGGCCGGAAAAAGCCGTCGGAATAGTGCTCACGCGCCGGCAGAAGGTGGCACGTGAAGCCCACGCGAAGAGAAGACAGGAGGCGCATGAGAGCGCATGGCAACTCCGATGGTGGCCGGACTTCCACAAAGCTAGTCGCCGGGAGGAGAGGATGCTGGTCGCGTTCGGTCGGATCGGACTGAAAACTCGTCGGAAAAGTGCTCCGGCGGCCTGAACAGTGGCTTACGGCACGAACGGTGGTTTCGGTGACTGTTGGAGGTGTGGACGCGTTCAAGATGCTTGGAGGGGACTCCAGTCCTTGATGGCTTGCCGGAAGGACGCACGACAAAGAAAAGATGACTCCTAAGCAGTGGACTTAGGTTTTTAAAGCGAAACAAGGTTTCTAAGCGGAAGCTAGGGTTCCCGGACCGAAATAGCTATGGTACCAACTAGAATTGTAAAAGTATATGTTGTGTATATTGAATGAATGTATCAATTACAATATAAGAGCTCTCTATATATAAAGACTAGGAGAAACTAATGGGTTGAGTTTACACGATGTCAGATCATCTGAACAACTATACGATATGGGACTATATACAAAACAACTATTCTAGACATTCATCAAAAAAAATTATTGAATATGTTTGTAGTCCTGTTACCTGTTCAATAAACTGATAAACAATGGTAAAATTTGATTGTCAATGTTAGTGCTGAAATTTCATGTCTGGTGGATTCCTTCTTCATCGATTATGAATCAGATTCGGACCCTGTTCAACATTGGGAATAATCATTCATGAAAATTAACTCCCATCCTGCTTATTAATAACTCCTAGTGCTATATCTTTTTGGTTACTATTTCCATGCTTCGATATGGGGAACTTCTACTTGATGAAAGAAACTTCTTACATATAATTAATTTGAATTTGAAACTTAATGGTTTATTCATGATAAAACATGATAACACATGAATACTGTTGCTGAGGAATTATACTACATAAAAAAAATTAATCGAGAAATTGAAACTATAAAAATATACATAACCCAAGCGAACACAAGAAATGATGAATAATCAAACAGGTTAAGTATATATAAAAGATATGTCTTTTGTCACGATAACAAATGGATGTGTGCAGGTTGTCAGCAAATATGAATGACCAAAGTACTTCAAACTGAAGAGCCAAAGTTCAAGTTGCAGGGAAACATCAATGAGCATAGACAACTGCTGAAACGTTGTTTTTGTCTTAAGAATCAGAAATAGTTTCTGCGGAATTTGGTGGCAAGAAGCGTTCACTGAACATGGTAACTTCAGAACTTGAGTCGATTGGTGTCTTGCCACACTCCCTGGAAACAGATTCCTACAAGTCTCTTAAAGTCACTAAAATAATGAAACAAAAATAAAAACTTCTGAAATTTGATCCACATATTACTAAGTAAGCAAAAACTGTTGAAGTCAGGAGACTATGTCAGTAAAATTTATAAATCTGAAATATATCTTGATCCATTTAATTACTTCGGGGACATATATCATTATTAAATTACTAATTTAAACTATTTATATTCTAAGGAGCTTGACATTGTTAAAATAATTGCTAATTCGCAGAACCGTAGAGTACTGGTTCAAGGAAATGGAAATGAAGTTAAAAAGTTAAAATAATTTTATATATTAAAGCCAGTGATGCAATAATGATGAACAAGTATGTTTTTGGAGCATTGGGGTGAATCAGTTAATGAGTCAAATGTATTTAATTATCTTGCATTAGAGCTTGAAATTTATCTGTTTTTGGTGTTTTCTAAGAGCCTTCTATTTTTTATGTGGTGTTTCTGAATTATCTATATTGTTATGCTTCTAAAAGGTAATGGTTTCTGCAAAAGAAGAGCCAATATTGCCCCATACCACCTGCTGTGGATGGTTTGTTAAGGGTTCATAAACAAGTTGTCAATGTGGACCGAGATCCTGCAGAGAGCGCATCAGGTGCTGGACGCCCAGTTGTTACAAGGCTTCTAGTGGCAGATACTCAAGCAGGAAGCTTGATTGGGAAGCAGGGGTCCACTATAAAATCCTTTCAAGACAACACTGGTTGCAATATACGCGTTCTTGGATCAGGTGTGCTAACAGGCATTGTAAATTAAATTAGGAAATGTTGCTTTTGTTTGGCTATCAAAACATTTTCCTTTTCAATATATTTTCTCCAGAGGTCTTTTGTTTTGTGATGTCTTTGGCATATTTTCCCAATTTGTATTGATTGTTTGCTATTGTGGATGTTATCATATGACTAAGATCTACCCGTCTCAGATGTACTTATTTTTATATTGTTTTTCTTATTATGTATTTGGATAAAGGTGGTGTTAATGTTGATGTTGATGATGTATTCTTATTAAGTATTTGGAAAGTTGGTCATGCATTCTTTGTCAAGCAATGTACTTGTATTTTAGTAAAAGAATATAAAAGAATTATGTTGATGTTATGATATCCAAGTTTGTGATTACTCTACCTGAATAATGTGTCATATACAACAGATCACCTGCCAGTTTTTGCTCTGCAAGATGATAGTGTTGTTGAAATACAAGGGGAATCTGCTGGGGTTCACAAGGCCGTTGAACTAATTGCACATCATCTACGTAAGTTCATGGTTGACCGCAGCATAGTTGGAGTATTTTGAAACAAAAGTACATTCTTTTTATTTTTTATTGTTTTTTAAAGCTAAAAGGCATCAATGATCCGATTAAGAATGTATGCTGATGAGTTATCTAATGAGATTATCGTGTGTCGTGATGAGTCATTTAGCTTATTTGAACATTCTCGGCTATTTATGAATTGGTGTTTTCAAGCTTTGGCTGTATTTGGGAATGATTGATTGGGATATGTTAGTGATTGGGTGGGATGAAAGCATTCTAGGATATTTGAGATTTGCATGTTGTATAGATGCCTGACTTTCATCATTCATTGTTTTTGTTGTTTTGTATTTGAGAAGTGGTTTCAATGTTTCCTTCAAGTGTCTTGGCTTCTTCTTTTTTCATATGCTTTGGATTGAAGCGAAGCTTTTTTTATTTATTTATGTTGAAGTCATATGAACCATCTCTGCAATTCTTTCTATAGATATTTATATTTTTTCTTCTTCCTCCTCCTCCAAAACTTCAGATGCAAAGGCCAGATGTGCGAGTTAACCAGAATGTGCCACCACACCAACCATGGGGTCCTCCTCCTCCTAGAGAAGAGGGTTTCCGGCTCCTGGCAGTGGTGGTGGACCTGTTTTTTCCACCCAATCCTCAATATATGCCGCCTTCACATAACTATGATGGCAGCTTGTTACCCACCCCCTGCTGACCTGCCTCCCATGGACAAGCACCTTCATCAGGGTCCACCACCTGCCTATGTAAGAGATGCTTCTATTGGAATTCATTCAGAGCAATTGGTC
>JAVKPL010010699.1:0-45774 GCA_032173675.1 Gastrolobium villosum
GATTGAGGAGGTGCGTGAGATCGGGCACGTTAAAGAAGTAGCGCTCAAACAGAGGATTGCAGCGCGCTATAACTTAAGGGTCGTCTGACGAGGCTTCACCGTGGGCGATTTAGTCCTACACAGAGCCGACATCGGCAATAAGAACGCACGACAGGGAAAATTGGCTGCGCAAAACTGGGAAGGACCTTATCGCGTCCACAATAAGACTGATAAGGGGGCATATGTCATTGAGACACTATCTGGCCTTACTATCCCACGCACATGGAATGCAAACAAGCTTAAGACATTTTATAGCTAAGTCTCTCATGACTCACAAAATCATTGTCCTTCAACTTTTTTCTTTCCATATTATTATAAAAATGGCCAATTTCCCTTTGCTATTAATCAATTTATGCATTAAGTTTACAAATACAGGAAACTTCTCATGGTTCCTATAAAGTACAGGGTTCTCTCACGAATCCTCCAATTTACAGGAAACCTCTTACAGTTCCTATCAACATACAATATTCTCTTCAAGAATCCTCTAATTTACAGGAAACCTCACACGGTTCCTATCAACATGCAGGGTTCTCTCACGAATCCTCTAATTTACATGAAACCTCTCACGGTTCCTTATTCACATACAGGATTCTCACGAATCCTCTAATTTACAGGAAACCTCTCACGGTTCCTATCAACATACAGGATTATCTCACGAATCCTCCAATTTATAGGAAACCTCACACGGTTCCTATCACATACAGGATTTTCTCACGAATCCTCCAATTTACAGGAAACCTCACACGGTTCCAATCAACATACAGGATTCTCTCACGAATCCTCCAATTTACAGGAAACCTCTCACGGTTCCTATCAACATGCAGGATTCTCTCACGAATCCTCCAATTTACAGGAAACCTCACACGGTTCCTATCAACATGGCAGGGTTCTCTAACGAATCCTCCAATTTACAGGAAACCTCTCACGGTTCCTATCAACATACAGGATTCTCTCACGAATCCTCCAATTTACAGGAAACCTCTAACGGTTCCTATTACATACAGGCTTATTCTCACGAATCCTCCAATTTATAGGAAACCTCACACGGTTCCTATCACATATAGGTATTTTCTACGAATCCTCCAATTCACAGGAAACCTCACACGGTTCCAATCAACATACAGGATTATCTCACGAATCCTCCAATTTATAGGAAACCTCACACGGTTCCTATCAACATACAGGATTCTCACGAATCCTCCAATTTACAGGAAACCTCACACGGTTCCAATCAACATACAGGATTCTCTCACGAATCCTCCAATTTACAGGAAACCTCACACGGTTCCTATCGACATACATGATTCTCTCACGAATCCTCCAATTTACTGGAAACCTCTCACGGTTCCTATCAACATGCAGGTTGAGACGAATCCTCCAATTTACAGGAAACCTCACACGGTTCCTATCAACATGCAGGATTCTCTCACGAATCCTCCAATTTACAGGAAACCTCACACGGTTCCTATCAACATGCAGGATTCTCTCACGAATCCTCCAATTTACAGGAAACCTCACACGGTTTCTATCAACATGCAGGGTTCTCTAACGAATCCTCCAATTTATAGGAAACCTCTCACGGTTCCTATCAACATATCAATTCTCACGAATCCTCCGATTTACAGGAAACCTCTAACGGTTCCTATCAACATACAGGATTTCTGACAAATCCTCCAATTTACAGGAAACCTCTCATGGTTCCTATCAATGTCCTCCAATCTACAGATTCTATTAATGTCCAACTTCCCCAAAGACACATCGCGACTCTCTATGCTCAGATGCGTGGACATGAACATATTAAAGGTACACAACATACTTTGCAACATGATATATAAATTTTCCGACTAACAGCATGCAGCTATAGTGTTTAAGCGCCATATAGCGTACACACTACAATCACAGATACAGCCCGTACAAACGCATACGGACTCTTTACAGGATTCTATACTTAAGGAACTTCTATTACAAAGCACGATGTGCTTTGACAAATGATCGAGGCAAGACATACATTTTCGTACAACTTAGAGGGAATATACTTCACCTGGGTTACAACACCATCCGCAATATAACTACCAACCAACATACAAAGAATGTGAAGAGCAATATGAAGAATGAGGAAATACCCTATTGCAAGGTAGGTAAATATCAAATAGTAACACGAGCATTCATTTGGGGGGAAATTAAATATTCAGCAAAAACCCAAAGGTCATAACTTCAACAATTGGTTGATGAATATCAATTCCACACATGATTGTTATGGGGACATTCCCCTTACATGTTTACACATAGTAAAGCAAGTCAATAAATAAAAAGATAAAGTCTAGAAGAAGGCATCAAAAGTTCAGCAGAAGATCAGATTGTATGGATAGACATATCCTGAGGAGTGTCAGCTTCACCAACGCGCTCATCAGTAGTATCAGGAGGATCTTGAGGCAATGTGTAACAGCCCGTGTTAACCCGGTCTGTTAACACACTATCGTATTAAGCCACGCTTAATTAAAATGCGGAATAACTTTTTCTTTAATTCAATTATGACGTCATTAACTTAACCAACTTGATTACTTAATCATTTTCATAAAAATACTGCCTGTATGTAAATTGCAAGACAACTAACTGAATACCTCGTACATAAATATAAGTGAGTATCTAAAGCCACAGGTCTACACAAGTAGCCTGGGTCAAAATCCTGATACTTTAATTACAACATCAACATAAAAAGACGATAACAATCATGTGGCATGGACAAACCCCATGCTCACCAAATAAGGCAACAATGCCCACAAATAGTCTCAACATAAACTTAGCATAATTAAAGCAGAAAACATAAACAACAGTAGAAATAGCATAACAGCAGTCAGCATATCATCAATCAGCTCAACTCTGGCCTCCTGCCACCTGAGCCCTCAACATTACCTGATCCTGAAATAAGCGTCCCCAAACGTGGGGTGAGATCTCTAACAAGAAATCTCAGTAAGACAAGGGGTCCTCAAGGAGTCTCCACCCCAAGCTCACTTACATGTGTAATATAAGTTCTAAAAACAGTATTACAGTATAAGTTCTAAAATCATGCGATGCAGCAATTAATCATGTCATGTGTGCTTTCAAATCTACTGGCCAGAGAAATGTAGGAATACGTCTATGCCTACATGAGTACATGGATACTACCTGCACCTCACCCACATGCTTCTCCATCTTGTATGTACCACATACTCAGGATTGCCGTCTAGGTGGACACCACATGCATATCATAATGCTCATTACATATAAACAGCTCAACAGCATTTCCAAAATAATCAAAGCATGTAACACAGCATGCATAAACCCATCCCCATGGGACATGGTGGAACATCAAAATGGCTAAACCGAGGACACGAAAGCTTACCTTGCAAGCTAGCTACCCAAGCCAAGAGTCCAACCACTCACAAGTCCACAAACAGCAGTATCACAATCTGATATGGACCAATAATACATCAATAATCATGTATCACAAGCATACAACTTAAAGATTACGCCTTTCCTTTACGTTTTACGTCTTAAGGCTTCCAACAAAGCCATAAGCCCTTAATCATGTGATTCTGACTTAGTTCATTAATTACAGAAGCCTAACTTCCTTAATCTAGGGTCCACAAACCCCCCAATTGCTTACTGTATGCACAGTAAAGCTACTGCTCTTCGAAATCCCAGAATATCCGGATATCTCATTGGAAATATCAGGATATATCAGGATATCCATTGGAAATATCAGGATATCCCATATCAGGATATCGCACTCGAAATATCAGGATATCCCATATCAGGATATCTCACTCGAAATATCAGGATATCCCATATCAGGATATCTCACTCGAAATATCAGGATATCCAATATCCGGATATCTCCCTCAGAATATCAGGATATCCCATATCCGGATATCTCACTCGAGATATCAGGATATCCCATATCCGGATATCTCACTCGAGATATCAGGATATCCCATATCCGGATATCTCACTCGAGATATCAGGATATCCCATATCCGGATATCTCACTCGAGATATCAGGATATCCAATATCCGGATATCTCACTCGAAATATCCGGATATTTCGCGACAGAAATGCAGTTTCTGCATTTCGCGAAGATATCCTTCCAAGGTTCCATTTTTAACACTTCAACACGTTAAAGCATGCATCTTTAAGCATATACAAGTTCATTTGGGTGTTGGTTGCTTCATTTTAACTTTTTACATGCCAAGACACCAACTTTAAGCATCATAAACTCATGATCATGGTGAGATAACTTACCAAAGTTCAAAACAGAGGCAAGGTGTGCTCTTGGAGCTCTCCCAAGGTTCCTCAAACTCAGCCTAAGTAGGAGCACGAAAATGGCACTTCAAGATGGGTTCTTGCACCACAAGAAGGCACTTTGAAGCTCACAATGACTACCACAAGGTAGCCATCACTAAAGCTCCAAACTCATGCTCACTAACTACACACACACAGCTTTCTCAACTCAGAATGATGGCCACAATGCAGCCCCAAGGTTAACTCTCACCCTCCCCAAGTGTTTGAGTGTGAAAGAAGAAGAAAAGGTGAAGACTTGGTGAAGGAGAAGCAATGGACAGCAGCCACCTCCCTTCAGCCACCCAAAACCCACGTAGAAGAAATAGTATGGCCTAGGGTTGTGTGCAAGTTTAGTATTTATAGGCACAAGCCACTAATCGCGCAGTATTAGCCTTAATCGCAAAGTAAAAGATATTGATCCCAAACTTCGGATTCTAGACCTACGCATTTTTCTAAGATTTGTCATATTTTTATTTTATTTTTCGGAGCACCTTTCCGGTACGCGCTTTTCCATAGCCAGTATCAGTTCTGGCATCAGATTACGTCATTTTGACTTGAAACTTGTTTTACAAGTCCTACATAATATTCTAGTAATTATCATGCGTTCGTTATAATTTTCCGGGATACTTTTCCGGTACGCATTTATACCGAGTAGCAGAACCGGTATCTGCGCTTTTCTTCCAAAAAGCGACTTTCAGCATTTTTACTCACTCAATATAATTATCTAAGCCCATTAATAATTATTAAGGTCAATTATGGAATTATTTCCTAATTATCATAATTAGTTTACTAATTACCTTAATTAGCGGTGCGGGTTCTTACATTCACCCCACCTTTTTAAGGATTTTGTCCTCAAAATCAGAAACATACCTGTCTCGAAAGTCGGGATACTGTCGGAGAAGCTCGTCCTCTCGCTCCCAGGTACACTCCTCAGGAGTTCTTCCTGACCATTGCACTTTGACCATCGGAATGATCTTGCTCCTCAACTGCTTCTCGCCACGATCGAGGATCTTGAGTGGTCCGACGGGAGTCTTTAGGTTCTCCCGAACCTCCACATCATCCGGCTGCACCACGTGCGAAGGATCGGCTATGTACTTCCGAAGCTGAGACACGTGAAACACGTCGTGGATGTTGGCCAGGTTCGGAGGTAAGGCGAGTCGATAGGCCACTGGTCCTACTCTACCAAGGATCTGGTAGGGCCCAATGAATCGCGGGCTCAACTTCCTCACGCCGAGTGCCCGTCCAACACCGGTGACAGGTGAAAGTTTCACAAACACGTGCTCACCCTCACTGAACTCCAGAGGTCGATGCTTGACATCATAGTAGCTTTTCTGACGATTCTGCGCCTGTTTCAGCTTTTCCCTGATCATCTGGATCTGTAGGGTAGTATCTTGAACAAAGTCCAAGCCGAATAGCTCTTTATCTCCAACCTCAGACCAGCAAGTAGGAGTCCGACACCTCCTACCGTACAGCGCCTCGTAGGGTGCCATGCCCAGACTAGCATGAAAACTGTTGTTGTATGAGAATTCAACCAACGGAAGGTACCTATCCCATGCAGAACCCTGCTCCAACGTGCAAGCTCTCAACATGTCCTCCAATGTCTGGATGGTCCGCTCAGTCTGTCCGTCAGTCTGAGGGTGATAGGCGGTACTCAATCTCAACTGCGTACCAAAAGCCTCCTGCAGCGCCTCCCAGAACCGAGATGTGAACTTCGGGTCCCTATCACTGATGATACTCTCGGGCACCCCGTGAAGCCTCACAATCTCGCGGACATATAGCTTGGCCAACTGCTCTGTAGTGAAGCTCACCTTCACTGGAAGAAAATGGGCAGACTTGGTCAATCTGTCCACTATGACCCAGATAGAGTCACAACCAGCCTGAGTTTTGGGCAATCCCACCACGAAGTCCATGGAAATACTCTCCCACTTCCACTGTGGAATCTCCAGAGGTTGAAGTTTACCAGACGGTTTCTGGTGCTCGATCTTTACTTTCTGACAAATAAGGCACTTGGACACGTAGACCGCTATGTCCTTCTTCATGCCCGGCCACCAAAAATTCCTCTTTAGGTCCTGGTACATTTTTGTGGCACCAGGGTGAATAGTGAACCGGCCCTTATGAGCCTCTGCCATAACCTCTTCGGTCAATGGCCCTCGAGGAATAACAATCCTCTTCTGGAACAGCAGCAATCCATCCTCGTTCCAAGACACACCGTCCTGGTTCTTTACGTAATCAAGGCACTCTCTTTGCACTTGCGCCTCTTTGATCTTTTCCATCAGCTCATTAATCACTTCTGCTGTTTCTAACTCAAGCAGTGCACCCCCAAACAAGGAGTTCACTCTCAAGTCTCTGAACTTCTCGATCACCTCGTAGTCGTTCATCATTAAACTGGATAAGCTCACGGATTTCCGACTCAAGGCATCGGCTACCACATTGGCCTTGCCAGGATGGTACCTCAACTCAAAGTCGTAGTCCTTCAAGAACTCCATCCATCTACGCTGTCTCATGTTCAACTCCTTCTGGTCAAACAGATACTTCAGGCTCTTGTGATCACTGAATACAGCAAACTTCATGCCAAACAGGTAATGCCTCCAAATCTTGAAAGCAAAAACAATGGCTGCCAACTCCAAGTCGTGAGTCGGGTAGTTCTCCTCATGAGGTTTTAACTGTCTTGAAGCGTAAGCAACCGCTTTCCCTTTCTGCATCAGCACACAGCCAAGTCCTTTACCAGAGGCATCGCAGTATAACTCGAATTGCTCCGCAGGATCAGGAAGGACTAACACAGGAGCAGTAGTCAGTCTCTCCTTCAACTCCTGGAAACATTCCTCACACTCATGTGTCCACACGAATGGAGTCTCCTTTCGGGTAAGGCGAGTCATCGGTAGCACCATCTTGGAGAATCCTTCTATGAACCTCCGATAGTAACCTGCCAAACCCAAGAAGCTTCTCACTTCTGTAACCGTCTTGGGCCTCTCCCAATCCATCACGGCCTCAATCTTGTTAGGATCAACTGCAACTCCATTAGCAGAAATCACATGACCCAGAAATTTAACCGCCTTGAGCCAAAACTCGCATTTCGACGGCTTAGCATAAAGCTTTTTCTCTTTTAGCACTTGCAACACAATCTTCAAGTGCTCGGTATGCTCCTCCTCCGTCTTGGAGTAGATCAAGATGTCGTCAATGAAGACGATCACAAACTGATCCAGGTACGGCTGGAAGATCCTGTTCATGTAGTCCATGAACACTGCGGGTGCATTGGTGAGTCCAAACGGAATCACCAAGTACTCGTAGTGCCCGTACCTCGAGCGAAACGCTGTCTTTGGGACATCCTCCGGCTTTACCCGTATCTGGTGGTAACCGGACCGGAGGTCGATCTTGGAATACACACAAGCACCCCTGAGCTGATCCAGCAAATCATCAATGCGTGGAAGAGGGTACTTGTTCTTGATTGTTACCTTGTTCAACTGTCTGTAGTCGGTGCACAACCGCATGGTCCCATCTTTCTTTTTTACAAAAATGACCGGTGCTCCCCAGGGAGACACACTCGGCCGAATAAAGTCTTTCGCTGAAAGCTCCTCGATATGCTTCTTCAGCTCCGCCAACTCTGGTGGCGACATCCGGTATGGAGCCAACGATATAGGCCCCACACCAGGCAATAGGTCGATGGAGAACTCTATCTCCCTCTGTGGTGGAAACTCAGGAATCTCCTCAGGAAACACCTCGAGGAACTCCTTCACCACAGGAATGCCAGTGAGATCCTCCTGTGTCCCACTCACCAAACCTCCCAACATGACATAGCCAAATGCCCCTGCTCTCAAGGCCCTCCTCGCCTGCAGGACTGAAATGAACGGTGAGGAACTGGCTGTGGACCCACCCGGAGACATCACCACTTTCTTGGCACAACAGTCAATCATTGCACAGTTTCTGGACAACCAATCCATGCCCAGAATAATTTGAAGGTTGGCCATCGGTAATCCTATCAGATCTACCAAGAAGTCACGGCCATCCCACTGAAACGCTACATCGCGATGAACAGTGGAGGTCAAACATTTTTCTCCGGTGGCGGTGGTAACCCGCATCGGTGGAGAAAGCACATCACTGGGCAACTCAAGCCCCACAGCAATAGGGGTAGCAACAAAAGAGTGCGTTGCCCCGGAATCAAATAAAACATCAATAGCTGATCCACCAATGGTAACAGTACCTCTGACCAGGTTCGGAGCTCTGTCCGACTGCTGACGATCAAGTGTGTAGACTCGTCCGGTGGTAGGTGGCACGGCTGGTGCCCCAGTAGGAACCATCTGCAATGGCACAGCCTGCACTGCAGCAACTCTCGCCGTCGGGCAATCTCTCGAGTAGTGGCCCTCCTTGCCACACTGGAAGCAAATCAGCTGACCGGTAGAGCACGGCCCAAAATGTGACTTCCCGCATCCAGAACATCTGGGAGCAGGAGGTCTAGCGGCGTTCCCCGAAGCAGCAGTCTTCCTGAACTGATTTGGCGCTTGCTTAGCCGCCAATGGTGGTTTACCCTTGCCCTTGTTGGCAAATTTCTTGTTCTTCCAGGGAGTAGAACCACCAGCGCTCTGTGGCACCTCAACCTTGGCCCTCTTGGCCTGACTCGCCTGGCAGTAGTCCTCGATGTCGCGGCACTGCTGCACCAACGCTCCGAAGTCTCTCGAAGCAGAACCAGCGAGATGTCCAGCAATATCCTCATTAAGTCCCCTCCGGAACTTGGCCGCCAAGAATGTAGGAGTAGGCCTCGCCATGCGAAAATGAGAGAACTTGACCAGTTCATTAAACTTGGCCAGGTACTCGTCGACAGACAACGAGCCCTGCACCAACCGGTCAAACTCCCCCTGCTTCCTCTCCTGTGAGTCATAAGGGAAGTACTGACCCAGGAAGCTCTCCTCGAAGAATGGCCATGTCATCACATGACCTTGCATCTCATAGACCTGAGACAGGTTGGTCCACCACTCATGGGCCTCGCCCTCCAGCATGTACGTGGCGAACAGCAGCTTCTGCGGATCGGTGCACTGCATGATCCGGAAAATCTTGTCCAGCGCCTGTAACCATCTGGCAGCAGCAATGGGATCATACGATCCGTCGAAGGTAGGTGGCTTATGCTTGCGGAAAGCATTCAGCCGGCGATCGATCTCGTCACGATCCTCAGCAAGAACGGGGATAGTCTGCATAGCCCCCGTCAAATGACTACCCTCGCCCATCTGGCTCTGGGTGTCCTCCTGTTGACTAGGCGGAGGTGGAGGCGGTGGCGGCGGTGGAGGTGGTGGAGGACCCTGGCCCGCAGCAGGACCAGCCCTCAACTCCTCCAACATGACCCTCATCATCGTCATGTTGGCCATCCGGTTCTCCTCCAGAACCTCTGCCGTGGTTTGCCGGTTCGCATCTCTAATTGCGTCCAGCATTGCCCGGTTTGCCAGCCTCGTGGCTTCCTGGTCGGCTAGTCGGGCCGCCTGCATCTCAGCTAATGCAGCCAGGACAGGATCCGATTGATCCTCGCTTGTACTCGTGTTCCTCCTCGGTGGTACCATGACTCTGCACAAGTTACACAACGAATGAGTTGATCAGGCCCACGCCATGTGGTCACAAATGCATTATCATCACACACACCAGTCAGAGAGAACACAAAGTAGACACGCAACGACACATCCTAAGTTATTGCAATACATACAGGCTTTTCCCTAGAAAGTGCTCTGATACCATAAAATGTAACAGCCCGTGTTAACCCGGTCTGTTAACACACTATCGTATTAAGCCACGCTTAATTAAAATGCGGAATAACTTTTTCTTTAATTCAATTATGACGTCATTAACTTAACCAACTTGATTACTTAATCATTTTCATAAAAATACTGCCTGTATGTAAATTGCAAGACAACTAACTGAATACCTCGTACATAAATATAAGTGAGTATCTAAAGCCACAGGTCTACACAAGTAGCCTGGGTCAAAATCCTGATACTTTAATTACAACATCAACATAAAAAGACGATAACAATCATGTGGCATGGACAAACCCCATGCTCACCAAATAAGGCAACAATGCCCACAAATAGTCTCAACATAAACTTAGCATAATTAAAGCAGAAAACATAAACAACAGTAGAAATAGCATAACAGCAGTCAGCATATCATCAATCAGCTCAACTCTGGCCTCCTGCCACCTGAGCCCTCAACATTACCTGATCCTGAAATAAGCGTCCCCAAACGTGGGGTGAGATCTCTAACAAGAAATCTCAGTAAGACAAGGGGTCCTCAAGGAGTCTCCACCCCAAGCTCACTTACATGTGTAATATAAGTTCTAAAAACAGTATTACAGTATAAGTTCTAAAATCATGCGATGCAGCAATTAATCATGTCATGTGTGCTTTCAAATCTACTGGCCAGAGAAATGTAGGAATACGTCTATGCCTACATGAGTACATGGATACTACCTGCACCTCACCCACATGCTTCTCCATCTTGTATGTACTACATACTCAGGATTGCCGTCTAGGTGGACACCACATGCATATCATAATGCTCATTACATATAAACAGCTCAACAGCATTTCCAAAATAATCAAAGCATGTAACACAGCATGCATAAACCCATCCCCATGGGACATGGTGGAACATCAAAATGGCTAAACCGAGGACACGAAAGCTTACCTTGCAAGCTAGCTACCCAAGCCAAGAGTCCAACCACTCACAAGTCCACAAACAGCAGTATCACAATCTGATATGGACCAATAATACATCAATAATCATGTATCACAAGCATACAACTTAAAGATTACGCCTTTCCTTTACGTTTTACGTCTTAAGGCTTCCAACAAAGCCATAAGCCCTTAATCATGTGATTCTGACTTAGTTCATTAATTACAGAAGCCTAACTTCCTTAATCTAGGGTCCACAAACCCCCCAATTGCTTACTGTATGCACAGTAAAGCTACTGCTCTTCGAAATCCCAGAATATCCGGATATCTCATTGGAAATATCAGGATATCCCGTATCAGGATATCTCATTGGAAATATCAGGATATCCCATATCAGGATATCGCACTCGAAATATCAGGATATCCCATATCAGGATATCTCACTCGAAATATCAGGATATACCATATCAGGATATCTCACTCGAAATATCAGGATATCCAATATCCGGATATCTCCCTCAGAATATCAGGATATCCAATATCCGGATATCTCACTCGAGATATCAGGATATCCCATATCCGGATATCTCACTCGAGATATCAGGATATCCAATATCCGGATATCTCACTCGAGATATTAGGATATCCAATCCGGATATCTCACTCGAAATATCCGGATATTTCGCGACAGAATGCAGTTTCTGCATTTCGCGAAGATATCCTTCCAAGGTTCCATTTTTAACACTTCAACACGTTAAAGCATGCATCTTTAAGCATATACAAGTTCATTTGGGTGTTGGTTACTTCATTTTAACTTTTTACATGCCAAGACACCAACTTTAAGCATCATAAACTCATGATCATGGTGAGATAACTTACCAAAGTTCAAAACAGAGGCAAGGTGTGCTCTTGGAGCTCTCCCAAGGTTCCTCAAACTCAGCCTAAGTAGGAGCACGAAAATGGCACTTCAAGATGGGTTCTTGCACCACAAGAAGGCACTTTGAAGCTCACAATGACTACCACAAGGTAGCCATCACTAAAGCTCCAAACTCATGCTCACTAACTACACACACACAGCTTTCTCAACTCAGAATGATGGCCACAATGCAGCCCCAAGGTTAACTCTCACCCTCCCCAAGTGTTTGAGTGTGAAAGAAGAAGAAAAGGTGAAGACTTGGTGAAGGAGAAGCAATGGACAGCAGCCACCTCCCTTCAGCCACCCAAAACCCACGTAGAAGAGATAGTATGGCCTAGGGTTGTGTGCAAGTTTAGTATTTATAGGCACAAGCCACTAATCGCGCAGTATTAGCCTTAATCGCAAAGTAAAAGATATTGATCCCAAACTTCGGATTCTAGACCTATGCATTTTTCTAAGATTTGTCATATTTTTATTTTATTTTTCGGAGCACCTTTCCGGTACGCGCTTTTCCATAGCCAGTATCAGTTCTGGCATCAGATTACGTCATTTTGACTTGAAACTTGTTTTACAAGTCCTACATAATATTCTAGTAATTATCATGCGTTCGTTATAATTTTCCGGGATACTTTTCCGGAACGCATTTATACCGAGTAGCAGAACCGGTATCTGCGCTTTTCTTCCAAAAAGCGACTTTCAGCATTTTTACTCACTCAATATAATTATCTAAGCCCATTAATAATTATTAAGGTCAATTATGGAATTATTTCCTAATTATCATAATTAGTTTACTAATTACCTTAATTAGCGGTGCGGGTTCTTACACAATGACTCTTGCAAGGATGGCACGGTAGTATCGTTATCCATCGCGCTGATTAATTCAACCGGGACTTCTTGATTCAGCTCATTTAGGGTCACCAGTTGGTCATCCTTGAAGTAATGATAATAGTGCACATTATCCAACTTCGCAGAGGGGTTGAAGAAGCGCACTTGTTTTATTACATTCAAGAAGGTAGCCTCCGCTTCCCTTTCAAAAAAACCCTGATACCTCTTCAACTCCTTGGTTAAGTGGGCCTTTTCATCAGCCCAGGTGTCAGTGTTTCCCTCTAGTTCCAGAACACGCTTCTCCAAATCAATTCTCTTTGCCTCCAAGCTTCTATTGGCGGTTGTCAGTTTTTTCATATCAGCATCCTTCTTCTCCATCTCTGCCTTCAGCCTGGCAACTTCATCCTCAGAAGCCTTCAGTTTGGCATCAGAATCAGCGCGCTGTTGAGCATTCTCAGCCTTCAGCTCCTCAATGCGCTCCTTTAGGAAATCTACCGAACTTGGCACATATCACAAAAAGGTTATACATACAACCACGATGATATATTTACAAACACACAAAAAGACAACCAATAATACTTACCAGGTGCGGTCATGATAAACTGGCCTGCTGAAATCAAGCCCTGGGCCAACTGACGCCACTGGTCCCGCGGCAGAGCTTCCAAACGAGAGCCAAAATTTCTACCTTGGGCGCGTATATCCCCTTCGGATCTCCAGTCAAAATCTGGCCACCCTACAACTGATCCCTCGGACATTGTTTCGAAGGATCTTTTCTTCCCCCTCGCGGTGTCTTCTCCCACTACTGGTGGAGGGGTAATGTCTCGCTGAGGGATATGAGGGGTACGCAGTCTCTAGGGAGACTTCAATTGCACGGCGGCATGATCACATGACTCAGCAGTAGCAGCAGCAGTCTTGATTGGTTGAGAGGAGGAGGAAAAGCCAGCAAGAGCTGCATGATTGACCGCAATCTGTTCCATTTTGCTTACAAGCGCCATCCTTATACTATCTACAAAAACAACACAAACAAAGAAATGGCTGATTAGGCATACTTAATTAAACACCTGCATATCACGTTGTATATAAATTAAGACAAATCAGCACACAGACGGGAAAGGATACACAGTACCCAGGTAAGCTCGAATATCATTTTCATAGTATTCGTTTAGAATGGTATACGTGTCCAGTGAGCCTGTCCCAGCAGCTTCACGAGCGATGTTACCTAAAGCAGTCACTGTCTGCTGCTCTAGATCACTCAGATCCATAAAGTTATAGCTTAACACGGAATTGTTTGACGGATGTTCTGACCAGTACAGGGGGAAGATAGGAGTCCCATCCTCACCTAGAAAAAAAGGCGTGGTACCTTCAGCAGGATAGATTTTGAAATACTCAGCGGTCCACTTGTTAATCTTTCTGCAGTTCGATTCACAAAATTTGTTTTTGCTCCTCAATGATATCCAGCTTTTGCAAAGAGGCATCACGCTAAACATATACAAAAATGTCTGTACAGATTGGAAGAGGCCGTAGGCTGTGCACACCATCTCGAACACCCTAATAAAACCCCAAGCATTAGGGGTTAGTTGTGAAGGCGCCACATTCAAATGCGCCAATAGTTTACACAAAAAAGGAGAAAAAGGAAGATGAAAAACTATGGACAAGAAAAAATAAGAGTACATCATCATAAAGTGCCGGGATGACCCCTCGGCCCGCGATGAACAAACGCGCTCATTCCTCAGGACAACTCCAATCTCCCACTGATCATCAAAAGCCTTATCCGGGGTCAGATGGAGGGCTGCGGTTACTTCTGCCAATTCTCTTGGAGAGCTAAATACTAATTCAATCTTCAACACTGAGTCAGCCACCCAATCCAGGAGATCCACATCCTGGATGATCTGCCTATTAAAGGACCACGTCTCTGAAGGTTCTTCTTCCAAACCAATTTGTACGACTTTCTTCTTGCCACCAGGATGCGTTATGAAGATCTTCTTATCACGAGCACCACGCTTCGCCATAATTTCTTTTATATGAGGAGACACGAAATCTGATTCAGAAGAAGAGGAATCAGTGGAAGAAGACAAGTCAGTCGAAATAGGTATATAATTATCAAAATTCCGCTTCTTAAAAGGGTATCCGGCTGGATAAATCACACTCAAAGGCAATGGACTAGGACTTTTGGGAACTGAAGACTCATACATGATGGAACAAGAAGAATCGTGCGATGAATTCGGGAAAAGCGAATTAGGGCTTTTTGGCTCAGCCGATTTGTAGCTACTATCAGAATTGGAAGAAGAGTCACTCGATAGCACAATGGGCTTTGACATCTTTCCAGAAAACCTGGGAAGCATAGACGAGCTATGGGCTGACAATGCCTTTTCGCGGTTAGGTTGTCGCGACGTTGACCCTGATTCAAAAGTATGATTCAGTGGAACATGCTTGACACAGGCTTTGGAACAGGGGGTTAGAACTCCTATAGTAGGACTTTTGTCCTTGCTTCCCAAGGACTTTGATCTTGGTAACACTCCCGATGGCGGACTAGATGAGCCAAACCGTTCGAGGAATCTGACAAAATCCGCACATTTGCTATTCTCAGGCATACCACAGCAAGGCAGAAGAAAAATATTGAATTAAAATATAGAAATACACATGAAATAGGGGGTCAGAAGAACAGAACTTACATGAGATTTATACTTCGGAAGTTCGCAACAGAAAGCAGCACGTGTCACCACCGAGAATGCGAAACAAAGCTTTGAGAGACAAAGCCAGTTTTTCTCCAAAAATGACCAAATGATCTTCCCTCCAAAAGCAAAGGCTCAAATACGAAGAGTTTTTCTCAACGGGCAGACCAAAAGTTGTGAAACGTGTTAAAACACAAAATCAACTAGTGGGGACACGTGGCAGGCAGGGGAAACGTTTTTACCGATAAAACACCCACGACAGTCTTTAAACCCCCACGTAATCTCTGCAGCATTTAATGCTCTTGATTGATTAGACGTCTAATCCACCGTTCTTAAGCGATCGAAATTCATGATGTTATTAAAAAGCATCATTACCGCGGCAAACAACGGCATACAAATCAGGAGACTACCGCGCTTCCTACACAAAGACATATACCTCACGGCCTTGCCAAATGACAACGCCGCAAGCTAGGTGGTATCTTATCCGGATATAATGTAAAGACCCAACCAGGGCCCAATAACTCATGAAGGCCCAAACCCATTAAGGACTCCAGACGAGGCATAAAAGGAAGGCATGGACGCGATGACCGTATCGCGGCAAGGGGCATGGACGCGATGACCCTATTGCGGCACACTAGCTCGATGACATCATCACAGCACACAAAGATATACTTACTCCCCACAAAAGAAGATACCTTCTATAGATAGTAAACTTAAGGGCCAAGGCAATACCACCGCGCCACATAACAGTAAGCAACAGACAGCTCATGCTCGCCATAACTCTACTACTAGACTCCATAACGGCAAGCTCTTCAACATTTAAACCATGACAGCTACACTACGCTGGCACCTAGGAACCTTTGCCTTCACCATGAAGAAAGGCATCCTCCAAGCACACATCTCAACTACTATATAAACACACTATGTACCACCAAGGTACGATCATCCTTTACTTTCACATCATAAACACCTGTCCCTGATACTGACTTAAGCATTGGAGTGTCTTCGCAGGTACCCCCCATCTGGTGCAACGTGAAAGACGAAGGACTGAGAGCTCAAGCTACCCCAACAGCAATATTAGGCCCAGGCAAGAAACTACCAGAGAATCCTCAACCGTGTGTGATTTGGGCTTAATACGTATTGGGCTATCCCTACCGTATTTGGTCCGATCAGTGTGCATCCTAACCATGAAAACATACAATCGTATATTGTGTAGTAATTAGAACCTTCCCAATGCATATATCAGGAAATTCCCAGAATGCCCTCATTTTCACTATAACCTTTCTCTTTAAGAATGGGCAAATTGCTCATATCCGTTTAAACTATCACACAAAGACACGTAGGAAGATAAATTCCCATCCCTACTCCTTACATTTTGAACACCGTACGTGAGCCCTCATCTTCCCCCTCACTTTCTTTTCCTCTCGGCCAACACCCTTCTCCATCTAAAGTCCGGTCAAAAATTTCAAATCATCCTTTAAAGCAAGTGTTGGGTTCAAAGCTGGTGTTAAAGATTATAAATTGACTTAGGTATGGTATATATTCCGATTCATTTTTCACTCTAATCTATTAGATAGTATATCAGACCCTACCACACCCCCTCCTCCTTTGTTTGGCTTTTTGGTTGGAGCTCTTGGAGTTAGGTTAGGAAATGAACCTGAGCTTGAGGGAGCTTACATGTTGTAACAAAAGTTGTTTTGCGGTGAATAGATCAAGTGGAAGCTTGGAATTGAATGTGAGCTTAAATTTAGCGCCTGTCACTGCTAAAAAAGTTTGAATTAGGGACGGATTTTAGAGATGGAAAATATTCCGTCTCTAATTGGGACAAAATTAGTGATAAAATAAATTATGTCTCTAATAGGGACGAATTTTGAGATGGAAAACTATTTTGTCCCTATTAGGGATGGAATTAGGGATGAAAATTTTCAAATTCTATAATCCGTCTCTAATTTCGTCCCTAATAGGGACGAACAATATTCCGTCTTAACTCGGGATAGAATTAGGATGTTGTTTCTAAAATTCATCCCTAATAGGGACGAAAAACGTTCCGTCCCTAAATCTGTCCCTAATAGGGACGGAAAACGTTCTGTTCCTAACAAGGACGGAAAACTGAACAAATTCTGTCCCTAATAGAAATGAAAAACAAAAAATAATTTGTCCCAAATTGGGAAATTTAGAGACTAAAATTGTATTTAAGTTTTATTGCTACATTATATACGTACATTGGATATATCTATAAAAAAAAGCAACAATATGTGGTTTATCTCAGGAGAAATATCTTACGTGTAGTTAATTTAACTCGTTGTTAGTACTAGAAAAGTATGGATAAAAGACTCAAAAAAATATTTCTAATAAAGATGGATTCAGTGATATATCAAATTTTATGAGACTAACATCAAATTATAAATTAACTCTCAAATCAAGCCTAGTGCATGAAAAATCTAACAAAAGATCGACGATATTTTTTTTTTTTTTTGTAAGCAGATCGACGATATTTTATTATTTATCTTTTTTCTTTACAATCCATCTATTATTTAACAATAAAATTACTTGATTTTAAGTTTTAATATTTTTTGCAAATTACTTGATTTTTTAATTTTTAATGAATTATCTATTTGAAATTTAGCATTTAGAAACGACCAAATATTTTTTAATATTGAGATCATAAAATTTTGTGAAGCGTTAGTTATAATTTTTCATCAAAAGTTATTATTCAATAGTTAAAATCCAAACCGATAAGAAATCAACATTATAATTTTAAAGGGGAAATTTAAAAAACTTTCATATGTATTTACCTTAGAATCATTTATTCTTCCATGCTATTTTTTTTGATATTTTTTAAAAATTTAGACTAAATTACCTATTTTCTCCCAATTTGACACTATTATTCCCGATGAATTTCACTTGATCTTAATAGGGACGGATTTTGAGATGGAAAACTATTTTGTCCCTATGAGGGATGGAATTAGGGATGAAAAATTTTCAAATTCTGTAATCCGTCTCTAATTTCGTCCCTAATAGGGACGAACAATATTCCGTCTTAACTCGGGATAGAATTAGGATGTTGTTTCTAAAATTCATCCCTAATAGGGACGAAAAACGTTCCGTCCCTAAATCTGTCCCTAATAGGGACGGAAAACGTTCTGTTCCTAACAAGGACGGAAAACTGAACAAATTCTGTCCCTAATAGAAATGAAAAACAAAAAATAATTTGTCCCAAATTGGGAAATTTAGAGACTAAAATTGTATTTAAGTTTTATTGCTACATTATATACGTACATTGGATATATCTATAAAAAAAGCAACAATATGTGGTTTATCTCTGGGAGAAATATCTTACGTGTAGTTAATTTAACTCGTTGTTAGTACTAGAAAAGTATGGATAAAATACTCAAAAAAATATTTCTAATAAAGATGGATTCGGTGATATATCAGATTTTATGAGACTAACATCAAATTATAAATTAACTCTCAAATCAAGCCTAGTGCATGAAAAATCTAACAAAAGATCGACGATATTTTTTTTTTTTTTTGGTAAGCATATCGACGATATTTTATTATTTATCTTTTTTCTTAACAATCCATCTATTATTTAACAATAAAATTACTTGATTTTAAGTTTTAATATTTTTTGCAAATTACTTGATTTTTTAATTTTTAATGAATTATCTATTTGAAATTTAGCATTTAGAAACGACCAAATATTTTTTAATATTGAGATCATAAAATTTTGTGAAGCGTTAGTTATAATTTTTCATCAAAAGTTATTATTCAATAGTTAAAATCCAAACCGATAAGAAATCAACATTATAATTTTAAAGGGGAAATTTAAAAAACTTTCATATGTATTTACCTTAGAATCATTTATTCTTCCATGCTATTTTTTTGATATTTTTTAAAAATTTAGACTAAATTACCTATTTTCTCCCAATTTGACACTATTATTCCCGATGAATTTCACTTGAACTTACGAGGAAAATGTCTTTGTATCATCTAGGAACATTTATGATCGAAATAGCTTCTAAATATTATTTTGTAAAACAAAATGGCATGTTTAAATATTATTTGATATTTACTTTTAAAAATACTTACGGAGTCCAAACACTTTTTCATATGTATTTTGGTGAACAAAGTTATCTAAAGCAACTTTAAACCCTTTCTAAATATCATAATTTACATCAACATTATGAATAAAAAAAATTTAAATTTGAAATAATACAAAATAAGATTCGAACCCTTGTTCAATTCACCTTCACATTCATCTTAACCACTACGTCCATATATATATATATGTGTGTGTATATATATGTATGTATATATATATGTATGTATATATATATATGTATGTATACACATACATATATATACACATACATATATATATACATACATATATATACACATACATATATATATACATACATATATATACATACATATATATATACATATATACATATATATATATATATATATATATATATATATATATATAGGGAAAAACACTTCCCAAAAATAAGTTTATCTTCGGACACCCTAAAACTACGTCATTTTGATTATTTATTTTCTTATATTTATTGATTCACCTTTGAATGGTTATGATTCTCTTTTCTCTCTCTTCCTTTATTTTTGTACGATTATGATTTAGTAACCGGAGATAAAGTTATCTCCGGCGGCTTGAGAAATGATAAGTCTATATATATATATATATATATATATATATATATATATATATATATATATATATACACACACACACTCTCAATGGTAATGTTTTTTCATCATCCTTCCATTAATTTTCCTTTCCCTCCAATATATATATATATATATATATATATATATATATATATATATATATATATATATATATAGGGAAAAACATTTCTCAAGCAGCTTGAGATAAGTTTATCTCCGGCTATGGCCCTTTTCATGACCATGGTTTTTTCGAAATTTACTGAAGCCATCCCTAATGCAATCAATGTTTTGTGCCACTCTCCGTGATTCCTCTTGCATATATTGTCGAGTTCTTGTTTCTAGAAATTTTTGTTCTTCATTGGCATCTTTTCACCTCTTAGGAACTAGGGAGTTTTATAAATCTGGGTACAGTTTAGATCATGTATAAATGCACTCTTTACTTATTCAAAACCCACTGTATAATAGAAAGAGAATTTCTCAACTACATTTCTGCTAAAGGAACTACCTAGATGTGCTGTAAAATGAACAAAAAATATGGAGTACTACGAAATTGTTATGTAAGTTATCGCATCCTAAACAGGGTTGATAATTAGAAGTATGTGTACATGAATTAATGAAACTAGTACCCCTTGCATCACTCCTTCATTAGGATGGAAAGGGCCAGGGACAGAGTTAACAAAGTGTTGTAGTGATATAAATGCTATAATTACAGAAGTATATTAAAAGTATCTATTTTTCCAGTTTTAAAGCATGACTTGATCAATGGGTGGTAGGTCTGAACATCAGGCTTACAAAGGCCTTAATCTTCCATCTCCTTCAGTATGTCAAAAGCTCTGTTTTCTTGTGCATAATGACAATACATTATGCATAGTTTTTCGGCACTTGTACAAATCTACAAAATGTTCTGATGCGTTTTTAATGCACTACGCAGATTATGCTTCTGTAATATATTAAATGATATATTACAGAGCTAGCAGGTTGAATGATATATTAAATGGAATGGTTAATATACATAATATTGGTATTGATGTTTCAACCTATACTTTGCTAATTCACGGGCTTTGTAGAGCAGATGAATGCAAGTGGGCTTACTCTCTGAGGAGATGATTGATCAAGATATTGAGCCTAGATACAGAACTTGTCGTTTGCTATTGGAAGAAATCAAACAAAAAAATATGTATCAAGCTGCTGAGAAAATTGAGGATCTTATGAAGAAACCGAAAAGTATTGTTAAAATAGAGTTGATTTTTGACCCGCGGGCTGGCCATAACCCGTGGGGTTATATGATTTTTTGGCCCGTGCAGGCTATTTGATATGCAGGCTTTTTGGCCCTGGCCCGTGCGGGCTAGGGCCTAACGGGCCGGGCTGGCCCGTTTTGACGACTCTACTAATAAGAGCTTAAAAAAGATCCTCTTAGGAGCTTTTGACTTATGGTTTTTTTTTCTGTATTGTAAAAGAAGCTCTTTTTATTACAAGAGTTTTTTTTTGTTTTTTAAATCTACTTGGTCTAGCTTCTGCTTATAAAAAAAAAAGAAAGAGAAGCTACAAAAAAGATTATCTAAACACACACTAAAAAAATTGATATTAGGCACGAACAAATTCCATCCCTAAAAGCCATAAATCCCTCCCTAAAAGGGATGGAATAAAATCCATCTCTAACATGTGTTTTCCATCCCTAATGTTGTCAACAATTATGAGTTGGAAAAGGTAAGAATCCATCCCTACTAGGGACAGAATTAGAGAAGGATTTTGTTGATCCCTATTAGGGACCAATTTTGTCTGTCCCTATTAGGGACGGACAAATTCTGTCTCTATTTGGGACGGATGTTGTATGTCCCTATTAGGGACGGAATTTGAAAATTTGTCTGTCCTTATTAGGGACGGATTTTGTGCGTACCTAATTTTATCCCCACTTTTAAAATATTAAGGACGGATTTTTTCCATCCCTAATTCCATCACTACTTTCAAAATATATTCAATAAAATATTTTGAATTTTTTTAACAAAATTTATACCTGATGATTGTCATAATATAAATCATCAAAGTCATATAACTAATCAAAGTTGTTTTCAAACTTATAATAAATATAAGCATTCAAGTCTCATAGTCATAGTCAAATAGCTGAAAAGTCTTAATGATAAAATGTATCATAAAAGAAAAAATAACAAATATATCAAACTACAATATCAACTAATAAGTATTGTTCACAAAAGGTATTAAAAGATCATAAAATTATTATCAATTATCTTCATGTAACTCAGCATCATAGACATCATCTTCCGCACCATCACCAACCTTGAACCTCATTATGTGTCTCACGAGCATGAGGTAGCTTCTCATATATATATATATATATATATATATATATATATATATAGCCCTAAATTATCAATAAACTTAAAACTGCGACAGATCACCAGGAGGTAGCTTCTCACCAAAAGGAATATTTATATATATATGATGCGTAGTTTAACAAAACCTATCAAGTCACTCAAACAGTAACAAACCTCGGGCTTATTTTTTATGTTCTTTGCCTTGTTCCCATAATCCAATGTCCTCAAGGAGAACGGTGAAAGGATAAACACGCAGCAGCTCTCCAGCGTTCATAACCCCAACAACACACACCAATTCAAAAAAAATTGTGAATAATAATTACCTGTAGAAGGAGAACGGTGAAAGGATATAAAGAAGGAAGCTTTCAAATCAATAAAGAACAACTAAAGGGACAAGAGGAACATGTACCTAATCCATGAAAAATAAAGGGGTTTGTTACAAAAAAATTAGTAACAAGAAATTAGGGTTAGGATGATGAAAATTAACCCTAACCCTAATTTCTTGTTACTAATTTTTTTGTAACAAACCCCTTTATTTTTCATGGATTAGGTACATGTTCCTCTTGTCCTTTTGGTTGTTCTTTATTGATTTGAAAGCTTCCTTCTTTATATCCTTTCACCGTTCTCCTTCTACAGGTAATTATTATTCACAATTTTTTTTGAATTGGTGTGTGTTGTTGGGGTTATGAACGCTGGAGAACTGCTGCGTGTTTATCCTTTCACCGTTCTCCTTGAGGACATTGGATTATGGGAACAAGGCAAAGAACATAAAAAATAAGCCCGAGGTTTGTTACTGTTTGAGTGACTTGATAGGTTTTGTTAAACTACGCATCATATATATATAAATATTCCTTTTGGTGAGAAGCTACCTCCTGGTGATCTGTCGCGGTTTTAAGTTTATTGATAATTTAGGGCTATATATATATATATATATATATATATATATATATATATATATATATATATATATATATATATATATATATATATATATATATATATATATATGAGAAGCTACCTCATGCTCGTGAGACACATAATGAGGTTCAAGGTTGGTGATGGTGCGGAAGATGATGTCTATGATGCTGAGTTACATGAAGATAATTGATAATAATTTTATGATCTTTTAATACCTCTTGTGAACAATACTTATTAGTTGATATTGTAGTTTGATATATTTGTTATTTTTTCTTTTATGATATATTTTATCATTAAGACTTTTCAGCTATTTGACTATGACTATGAGACTTGAATGCTTATATTTATTATAAGTTTGAAAACAACTTTGATTAGTTATATGACTTTGATGATTTATATTATGACGATCATCAGGTATAAATTTTGTTAAAAAAATTCAAAATATTTTATTGAATATATTTTGAAAGTAGTGATGGAATTAGGGATGGAAAAAATCCGTCCTTAATATTTTAAAAGTGGGGATAAAATTAGGTACGCACAAAATCCGTCCCTAATAAGGACAGACAAATTTTCAAATTCCGTCCCTAATAGGGACATACAACATCTGTCCCAAATAGAGACAGAATTTGTCCGTCCCTAATAGGGACAGACAAAATTGGTCCCTAATAGGGATCAACAAAATCCTTCTCTAATTCTGTCCCTAGTAGGGATGGATTCTTACCTTTTCCAACTCATAATTGTTGACAACATTAGGGATGGAAAACACATGTTAGAGATGGATTTTATTCCATCCCTTTTAGGGAGGGATTTATGGCTTTTAGGGATGGAATTTGTTCGTACCTAATATCAATTTTTTTAGTGTGTGTTTAGATAATCTTTTTTGTAGCTTCTCTTTTTTTTTTTTTTTATAAGCAGAAGCTAGACCAAGTAGATTTAAAAAACAAAAAAAAACTCTTGTAATAAAAAGAGCTTCTTTTACAATACAGAAAAAAAAACCATAAGTCAAAAGCTCCTAAGAGGATCTTTTTTAAGCTCTTATTAGTAGAGTCATCAAAACGGGCCAGCCCGGCCCATTAGGCCCTAGCCCGCACGGGCCAGGTCCAAAAAGCCTGCATATCAAATAGCCTGCACGGGCCAAAAAATCATATAACCCCACGGGTTAGGGCCAGCCCGCGGGTCAAAAATCAACTATATTTTAACAATACTTTTCGGTTTCTTCATAAGATCCTCAATTTTCTCAGCAGCTTGATACATATTTTTTTGTTTGATTTCTTCCAATAGCAAACGACAAGTTCTGTATCTAGGCTCAATATCTTGATCAATCATCTCCTCAGAGAGTAAGCCCACTTGCATTCATCTGCTCTACAAAGCCCGTGAATTAGCAAAGTATAGGTTGAAACATCAATACCAATATGATGTATATTAACCATTCCATTTAATATATCATTCAACCTGCTAGCTCTGTAATATATCATTTAATATATTACAGAAACATAATCTGCGTAGTGCATTAAAAACGCATCAGAACATTTTGTAGATTTGTACAAGTGCCGAAAAACTATGCATAATGTATTGTCATTATGCACAAGAAAACAGAGCTTTTGACATACTGAAGGAGATGGAAGATTAAGGCCTTTGTAAGCCTGATGTTCAGACCTACCACCCATTGATCAAGTCATGCTTTAAAACTGGAAAAATAGATACTTTTAATATACTTCTGTAATTATAGCATTTATATCACTACAACACTTTGTTAACTCTGTCCCTGGCCCTTTCCATCCTAATGAAGGAGTGATGCAAGGGGTACTAGTTTCATTAATTCATGTACACATACTTCTAATTATCAACCCTGTTTAGGATGCGATAACTTACATAACAATTTCGTAGTACTCCATATTTTTTGTTCATTTTATAGCACATCTAGGTAGTTCCTTTAGCAGAAATGTAGTTGAGAAATTCTCTTTCTATTATACAGTGGGTTTTGAATAAGTAAAGAGTGCATTTATACATGATCTAAACTGTACCCAGATTTATAAAACTCCCTAGTTCCTAAGAGGTGAAAAGATGCCAATGAAGAACAAAAATTTCTAGAAACAAGAACTCGACAATATATGCAAGAGGAATCACGGAGAGTGGCACAAAACATTGATTGCATTAGGGATGGCTTCAGTAAATTTCGAAAAAACCATGGTCATGAAAAGGGCCATAGGTGGTGATAATTAGGAACTAAATTCTGATTCACAATATAATCACACAAAGAAAAAAATTAGCACAGAGTCTTTGAGCAACAAGTTAAGTTTTCCATTTTTTGGGAGTTTCATCATGTTTGAATGAAATAAAACTAAAAATTGAACTCAATACAGGAAATCACATAAACAAAAATGAAAAAAAAAGATTCTAACAAGAAGCAAAATCTAGATATGCCGCTATACTAACAGTCTAAATTTAAAAAAGGAGAAAAAGAAAATGCAGAACAAAACAAAACTCAGAGGATTTTGCGCATGAAATTGAATGAATTGCTGAAAATAAGAAAAGGAGATTAGGGACTCACCACCATGGTGTTTCCCGAAGAAAAAGTTGTGGCGAAGGTTGGTACGTGGTTGCAAAGCCTGATGGGTAAGATCTTTCGAAGAAATCGGAAGAAGAAAATCATGAGAAAAGAGAGAAATGAGAAATTGGAATTTTAGGGTTCAGAAAAAAAAAGTGGGCTGGCCCGCGGTTAACCCCACCCTAACCCAAAAGAAACGAGGGTAAATGGGGCTAGGGTAAAAAATAGCCCTCTCATATGTGGGCTGAAAATAAAAGGGCTAAAAGTTGGGGTTGTAGGGCCCAGCCCACGGGCTGGGGGCTGTTTTGACAGCTGTACTTATTAGCTTTTCTTTAAATTGAAACGTTGAGGTCGTGAGCACTACCATTATCTTCCCTATGTCTTCATTCAGATCTCTCTCAACAAATAACACCATTCTCAAAGATACTCTCTCTATTTGCTACTATTTGAGAAAGGAAAAGGGAGAGCACATCCTTTACTAGAGAAAAAGCCAAAAGTTATGTCTAATCGTTAGGGAAAATGGGTTGCTAAATTGGTTTGATAGATGGAAATATAGATAGCTTGTTTTTCCTGTTAAAGTTGTTATATAGCTCAAGGTTGAAACTTGAAATAATCAAAGAGGAGTAAAGAGGTGTTTTTCAACCATATGATAGATGTGAGGTTTATATATGTAAAGAAGCTAGAAGTGAGGGAAATGTTTCATGTTCTAGAGGCTGTGGAGCATGACCATATGAATGTTCGGAGTATCTTTTTGGTTCTCCTAACTTTTTAAGATGTCTTATTTAATAATATTAGGACCTTCGGTTGTTGGAAGTTAAAAATGAATTGAAAATGAATGATAGATTTAGAAGAGTATCATTTAAAAGCTTTGTATAAACTCAAGCATTTACTTCATTATGCCTATTAGCCGAGATTCATTAGTATATTTAAACAATAGTTATGGTTATAGGTTATAGATGTTAGTTAGCTTTGTGAATGATCCTTGACAATCTCCAATCAACTCTTTGGTTTATTGTAATTTTAAAAAAGACATCATTGTGCTATAGTTAAAATATGCATTAAGGGGTAGGATTAGTGAAAATCCCGAGTTCTGGTCGAAATACGTAAAAAGTGTAAAATGGTAAATTGCCAAACATGTAACCCTAAACAATGAAATGTTAGTAGAAGGTCTCAAATGGTAAAACAAATATTGAAAATGGATTCAGAACGAAAAAATTGAGTGGTTAGGCAAGTTTCTCAAAATTTTATGAATAGTATTTTATCGGGTAAAAATACAGCGATACAATGACACTAAAAAGGATGCCGAGTGAAATTTGAGCTCTAGATTTGAATATAAGTTGAAAAAGGTACATAGGGTTAGGATTTATAATTATTGATGAAATTTGATTAAAATTGGATTTTTGGTGAAACGTGCCCACAATGCACTTATCAGCTTAAAACTGTGATTTCACCGAATGAGCAAAAAACTCTGGATTCATCTGCTCAAGGGCAATTAAAGGACTTTGGTGAATGATGAAATTTGGAGTTTAGAAATAGTCTAGGAATTATTTGGAGATTGGTGGTTTAAACGGGAGATTTGAAATGTTTCGAAATGAGTGAGGTGGCAAATGGGACCCACCCCACTTAAAACATGACAAGCCACTTGTCCCATGTCACTATTCATTCTCTACTTCCTCCTTTCCGCACTCCAAACCCGCGGCCTCCTCCCCTTTGGAAGACAAAATCTCATCCTTGAATTTCATCACCAAACCTCCATCAAAATCCAACTTCCACCACATCAAAGTTTAAGTAAAACACCATCTAAACCCAACCAAACCATCCTTAGCCCTTAAAACCCTCTATATTGGGAGAAAATCCAAACCCATGCCCATGAATTTTGAGGAAAAATTGGTGTTTTTGGAGTTGTTGCTTGAGCAATTGCTTAAGTATTTTGTGGAGGAGTCCTAGGGCTTGATCCTACTGCTATAAATTTTTGCTGTAACACCCGTCTATAGCCGGTGTCTTAACATACAAATGGTATTTAAAGTGTAGCTTACAATAATTAAACACAGAAGCAATATACTGTTTTCTTCAAATAAACAAGGGATAATCCTCATGGTGGGTTAACTTTTCCTTTTAATAACAATCCTTATGTAATTGCAACACAAAAATAAAACCTGAAATACCTCGTACTCATAAATAAAAATTCGAAAGCATCCATAACACATGGTGCTACAATACAAATACTCAAGTCAACAAATAACAGATTATTTAGTAGTGGCATAGACAACCCCTATGCTCACCACAAATAACAACATAATCCATCAAGTCTAGTCATAATAAAGTCTCCTCATGGTAGAATGAATAATCATAACATGCATGACTCATAAAAATAATAAAATCTCTATGCTGGCCTCTTGTCTCTATCAGTGTTCATCTCACGAGCGTCATCTCTTGAAAATGTGCCCAAAAAGGGGTGAGATTTCTAACAGAAATCTCAGTAAGACAAGGGGTCCTCAAGGAATACTCCACCCGAAGCTCACTTACATCTATAATATAAGTTCTAAAACAGTGCAGGCAATATATAAAGAAGCAAATTAATAACAAGATAAAGGGAAAGACTATAATGGGCCATTTATAGCAGTAAGCGATGCAATATATAAAATGAACATTTTATGCAATATATCAAATGAGTGTGCAATGCCGCATATATAACACCTCACAATTCTAAAATAAATAATTAAAGTTTTAAGTGAGAAATTAAGTGAAGTATTAGTGAAAATCCCAAAGATTAGGCCAAAATACAAAGAAAGGGCAAAACAGTAATTAGCCAACACGCAACCCTAGGAAGGTAAAAAAATTGAGCAGGAGGTCTCAGATGATAAAAATAAGCCTGGAAATGGATTCAGAACGAAAAATTGAGTGGATAGGCAAGTTTCAGAAAAATCAGTGAATAGTGTTTTTCGCGGGTAAAAATACCGCAGTCAGATTGCACCGTAAAACGTGCCAGTGGAATTTTGAGCTCTAGGTTTCAAATATTGATTTTAAATGGTCCATAGAAATAGGAAATATGATTTCTGATAATATTTGAGGGATTTAAGTCAATTTGTGGAAGTTTGTCAACGGAGCGCGCTGTACCTTAAAGCAGTGTTTTTCCGAACAACCGGAAAGCTCCAAATTTATCTGAGGGAGTAAAATTAAAGGATTTTGTCAAGATGAAAAATTATAATTTCTCATTAGGTTTTTAAATTGTGAATTTTAGTGATGATCGGAGGGAAATTCGGGTGAGTTTTAAATCACGTGTGATCCGGTACCCACTTTAAGTCAAATAAACACTAAATCACTATTCATCTCCTTCATTTCACGGTTTTTTTCTCCTTTGTCCAGCATACAGCCACATTTTCCCCTCCAATGTGCTCTAGTTTCTTTCTTCCTTAAACCAACCAATTCTCAACCAAATTCAACAAAGTTTGTGTTGAATCTTGATGGAAAACACCTTCTGAACCCATTGGTACCACTATTGAGTCTTGAAATTGAGTGTGGGAGGAGATCCACCACTGTTTATATTTCGGTTTGCGTGCAAAAAAGGGTGATTATGTTGATTTCAAATGCTCCAATGGTGGAGTATACTTAGGTGGAGCCTTATACCGTTCAATTGGGTGAGTTATTTCAACATTTCATTGGTTAAATTTTAAGTTGTGATAATTGACCCTAAAGAGAGATTTTGTGATATGTGGTGTTAGAGAGCTCAAATGAAAAATGTCTATTAGATGATAATGTCTTAGAATGATGTATTAATGCTAGAAATGCAATGAAAATTCTAAGCGAAAAAAATGGATTTTTACTTAGAAAAAAATTGGTGCATGAAATGGAATTTTTGAATTTTGTGTTAATGTGTGGTATAGTGAATTGTAGTGTGATTGTATGATGTTAGGAAGTGATTATGTGAGTTGTGGGCCATAGGAATTGAGTGGAAATCCTTGGTTTGGACTAACCAAGATTCGGCCATTTATGTACAATTGAGCAAATTGATGTTTTAGAACACTTTGGTGTTGTGTTGTGTGATGTAAAAGTTATTAGATGAGTTGTGTGGTGATTGGCATGTGGAAGAATCAATGTAAAAATAATAAGTGTTGAAAGTGGCAAAATGTGCCTAAAGTGTAATAATTCGCAAAACGTTGCGAAAAAGTCGTAAAACCGTAAAACGACGATTGAACTAGCCTTTGGGTAACCTAAGTAAGTGAAATAAAATGAGAAAGAAAATTAGAAAAATAAAACCTAAAATAACCCTATGATGGCCGAACCTTAGAGGGAGAGAAGAGGAATTTGACGTTTTTGCGTTTTGACGTATTGTGACTGAAACTGACGGCTGTGCATGGTTGTACAGGTTGCCGTACGTGGACATAGACTTGGAACAGTGAAACAATGGATTGCCCTTGGTCCTGGATCAAGTGGATAGAGGTAAGTGATGTGGTTTACATATGGTATGTTGAAATTAATGAGTGGATTCAAGGTTCTAAGTGTGTGGAATGGTCGTCTGTGTAGGCGTTCCCGGAGAATCAAGCTGTAAGTGGAGTTCTGCGGAGCTCAGTGAAAGGAAAAAGAAAGGTAACCTCTTGGTACTGGGGCTTGTTCCCCTTTTGTGTTCCACCTTGCTAGTTGATGGCAATGGTAGGAAGTGTGTATGAGTAGTGTAGAACAGCATGAGCATGCATGTGCATTATCACAGTGGGTACTTATGTACCAGATCTCTGGCCAGTAGATATTTTTAGCCTTCGGGCAAGTGTTTCCGGACTGCCACTGGATAGGTCTCCGAGAGGGAGTTCCAGTTGACCCAGGGTCGTGGTGTGTTATCCGGATAGGAGCACACTAGGTTGTCTCGGGTGTATATGGTTGGAAGGGGTACCTTGGTGGGTTGTTCTATGAACACGCCAGGGGTAGTACCCATAGGCGTATAGCCGAGGACATGACGTGGTATTGGTAGCTACCATCCCGCATGTCGTAGTTGTTCTGATATATTCCCCCTTTCTCTAAATCCCTTGCTTTATCCCATTTTATAACAGTGGTGTTGTTTTTATATTATTGATATACATCGAAGTGAACCATTGGGCGGAGTTTTCTCCAGAACCTCTTGGTTACTGAGATATATCCGTATATATCACCCCGTCTCGGGGCATTATTTCAGGGTGTACCAGTGGATATGGAGCAGCGGGCAAGAAACCCGCATGATGACGAGTGGAGCAGTGGTGTAGAGTTTAGCTATCATGTCATTTTAGTTTATGGATTTATTTGGCAAGTGAAGTGTAATATGTAAATAATTGTAGTTCAAAGTTAAAGTTGTAAATGTAAATGTAATTCGGTGTTGTAAATGTACCATGGATGTATGTAATATGATCGAAGGGCTTTAGGCCTATTATAGGTTTATGATTATTCGTATTATGGTTTATGCATGAAACTTTTATGTTTTAAGTGTATATTGGATTGGGTTGTAAGTTCCCCAAGTCGTTGTTGGTCCTTGTGTGTGCCACCCATTGGATTTTGCTGGATTTCAGGTGTATTAGTAGTGTTAAACAGGTTATGCAAATTTGGGGATTTTAGGAAATACAAAGGAAACTCTGGCGAATTTTCTGTAGAATTAGCAGTTTTTGGGTGAACTTTGGAAGAGCGTATCTCTCTCCATAGTGGTCCGATTGGGATGTGCCATACGCCATTTTGAAGCCTAAGATGTCCCCTACGTTGTGTCAAAAGCCTAGGTTCATTGGTGGTGTGCGCTGCCCATGGGGGCTGTTGTCACGTACTGCCCTTTGCTGTCCTGTTTTAGTGGGCAGATTTGAGGTAGTTTTGAGAAATTAATTCCCGCTTCGTTACTTGGTCAAATTAAGCATACGATATATCAAATCGAAGTTTGAGGTGTCTAGTTTATGGTGTAAAAAGTTGAGAGCCATTGGTTGGGCGGTTAGATACAGTTTATCCCATGAAGATTGTAGGGTTTAGGCTGTTTTGGAGTTGGTAGACAATGTTGTTTGTCCATCTTCAAACGGCGATAACCGGAGCTCACGAGCTCGGAATCGAGTGTGTGATAGCTTGTGAGAAAGGTAATTGAATAAGGAAAAAAGATAACCTGGAGTCTAAGTTTTTAGTTTTATTTTGTGTTCGTGGAAAAACAAATTGGCAAATCCTGTTAAGTGGTAAAAACGTAAAAAGTGAGGAGTTGGCTAAGTGGGTTTATGGGAACCCCTTAGTATCTTGTATGTGATAAAATAAAGTGTATGTGGATGCATCCTCGGGAACAGGCCAGAGGATAAAAGGTAGAGATTATGTACGTCTACAACCCACATTTTTATAAATGAATTGCTGTGATTGTAACTACGCTTAATATCATAATTAATGTTAACAATACCGGTGTTCAACGGGCTGTTACAGCATATGTCCATGTCATGTGTGTATGCATCTCGCATGTGGTACATCTACAACCCACAGTCCAAGGAGTCCACCATGTACCTCACATACGGAGTTACCATCTTGCATGTGGCCTGACATGCTCAGGGATTACCGTCTCGTGCGGAATACCCCACATACATATACATATGGCAAATGCACTATGTCATAATCCAGCTCAACAACATATCCAATACTCATAACATAAACAAATATAATTCCATAATCCAGCTCAAAAGCTTATCCGATACTCATAACATAAACAAATATTATTACATAAAATATTTAAATGACACACCTTATATCTTTTCACTCTCACAAAGAGGTTGGACCAACACAATTAAAACTTTTCTCACTCATTCCCTCTTCCATGATTTATCTCTTTCTCTCACTTAAAATGACGCAAATTTGTGTTCTTTAAAATGATACGCACTCTTCCCACACACACACACACACACACACACATATATAAGTTGTCTAGATTTTGCTGTATTTTAGGTACAAGATAATTCTGGGAACTGATCCCTGGTTAAGTCCAGTTTACAACCGTTATGCGGTCCATTAGACACTGTTCGAAATGGTACAAGATATCATATCCGGATAGTATTTTGGCTATCAAAATATGATTAGAAGTTTTGTGAAGGAAAGAGACTGTACAGATAATAATAATAATTACAATAACAATAATTTGGAAAACAAATACACATGACAATACGTAAAGATAATTAAAAGAAAAAGTTATCTCACTTAGTTACGCAAATAACAATGATACTTATATAGGTTAAGTCTTCCTGTAACAGCCCGTTGTACACCGATATTGTTAACATTAATTATGATAATAAGCACAGTTACAATCACAACAATTCAATTATAAAAATGCGAGTAAGCTTTTTCCATTTATTACGCGAGCATTTAAAATAATAATAAAGCGTAATAATAAAAGCTGTGCCGTAACTGTAAAATCTTTGCGGAATATTTATTTAAACTATTTACATATCACATAATACGTCTCTCAAGTCACTAAGGAGTCCCCATAAACCCACTTAGCCTAATTCTCACATTTACGTTTTCTAACTATCTAAACTTGGTTGATTTTCTGCGGACGATCCGCATTCGACGAACCTCTCATCTTTTGATATATAATTCTACACTTAATTAAATTTCTAAAAAATTATCACACGAGTCATAAAGTTCTCGTTTGCCCCGGATATCACCATTTGAAGTTGGACAAGCAGATCTGCCAGCCAACCTCAAATGGGCTCCAAACAGCCCTCACACTTTCACTGTTTCTGGACACTCCACTAAACCAAATGCCCTCAAAATTTTATACATAAAACTAGACACCTCTATCTTCAATTTGAAATATCATGCACCTAATTTTACCAAGAAAATAAGTGGGAATAAAATTCCAAACAAATGCCAAAAACAACTGCTGCACAGGTGCGTTCTGGATAGTCCGAATTCAATGGCTTCTACAGGGCTGTGCGCAACCCAGAAAATTCCCAAAATTTACCTCAAGGTAGAGGATATCTCAAGATTTAAAACGGAGTATGGCACGTCCATATTGGACTTCAGTGGACGGAGATATGCCCTCTCAAAGTTCACCTGAATTCTGCCAAATTCTAGAAAATTCGCTAGAGTTTCCTTTGGTTTTCCAATAAATCCTAAATTTACAAATGTTTTCTCTAACCTCAATTTGTACCTAATAATCATGGGTGGCACAAAAGGACCAGCAATGCCTTGGTGCTCTTACAACCCTTCACAGTTTCTATTCAATTTGCTCAAAATACATAATCAATGCTTACTTTTTCAAGTTAACTAATTTCAATAACAAAGTCCAATTGCATGCATTCTTTGAATCATAAATTCTCATTCACATCCTATAATAGGCCTATTGCCCTTTTATCATATTACATACTTCAATGTTACACAATATCCAATATTACAATTACAATTCTCCAATGTAAATCATAAGGCTATAAATTCTCCAAATACAACATAATGAAATAAACCTCAAAATGAAACATAACAAATATGCAACTAGTAGTAGGGTCGTTTGGTACGCGACATTCTTGAGGATTCCCGGGAAACTGAATTTTTCTAAATTTTAAATTTACGGATATTATCATAAACTGAATATAAAAATCATATTTTTGAAAATCGAGATTCCCGGAAAAATAAAAATTTCTCCTGTACCAAACGCCTTAGGAAAAAGATGGCATGAACAAATATGACAATATATATCATCCAAAATCCATATACAATGTTCATGCATTAAGTCTAGCCTAGGCCCAATGGCCACCAAAATGCAAAATAAGTAGAGATCCTCCAGCTCAGCCTACGAGCTTCTTGCCCACCGCCCCGACACCACTGCTACCTCCTGAAATAAAGTCCCCAAAGCAGGGTGAGATATACGAATATATCTCAGTAATCCAGAGGTTCTGGAGAATACTCCACCCCATGGCTGACTTCAATGCATATAAATAATACAAAATAACATTTGAAAATGAGATAAAGCAAGTGATTTAGTTAAGTAGGGAACCATAGAGAAACAAAATACGACGAGGCTAGAATGGTCAATGCCAAAACCATGCAACGTCCAGCCTATTGGCCTCGGCATATGGCCTACGGGTTTCAACCAAGGAGTGTTCCACAGAACATCAACCAAGGTACCCACCATCCATATCCACCCAAGACTTCCTAGTGTGCTCTCATCCGGATAACACACCATGACCCTAGGTCAATTGGAACTCCCTTTCAGAGACCTATCTAGTGGAAGTTCATAACGCCCGAAGGCAACAGTCTACTGGAAAGAGACACGGTACATCCAATGTACCACAACACATACAATATGCATGGGCATGTTATCCTATATTATTCACATACATTTCCTACCACTACCCTCAACGGGCATGGTGGAACACACAAGGGGATCAACCCACAATACCAAGGGATTACCTTACTAATCTCCTTCTCACAGCTCCAATGCAATACGTTCCCGAGCTAGGTACAAACAGAAATGCCTACACATAGGACATTCCCAATTTAATTTCCATTCACCAAATACATACAAATTACCAAGCATAAATGCATGGTTCAAGAGCACTTACCACAATCCCTTTGGTCCGGGACCAAGGGCAACCCACTGAGCTCATGGTTCAGGGTTCAGTTCCGCGGGAGGTAACCTACAATGATAACACAGGGATCATCAATACAGAGTGCAATCAACCAAGATTACAAAATATCAAAATTCTCCCCTACACAATGGTAGGTTCGGCCATTTAAGTGTAATTTTCCAAAATATTTTCCTAAACTTTCTTTTCATTTTTCGTTAGCATCCTAAGGCTACCACAACACTATTTTAGGTGCCACATTCCATCTTACATCATATCAATCCCATTGTTTTCATTTATTTCACTCTAGGTCCAATTGCAAACTCCCCACAATCCAATTATTTTTCCTTTAACTTTTCATGCATCCATTCACCTCACAACACCTCTACATACATTTAACAACATAACACATTCATCAAATAATTTCACAACAAAAAACCCCCAATTTTTTCCAATATGGTTGCATTGTTCATGGCCCTACACCAAGAGTTATTCAATCCAATTAAACATTCCCACACATCATACAATCCTACTATTAACTCATACAAATACTCCACAATTCAATTACACGATCATCCCACATAGTCATTTCATAAAGTGTTGAATCATCCAATCCAAAATATGCCAAAGCTACCAAATAAATCCACAATAATTTTATTACATTTATCACTGCAAAACATCATTCTAAGTCACTTTCATCTAATACACAATTTCAATTTGAGCTCTCTAACTACATCAATCACACAAGCATGCTCTAGGTTTCATGAAAATTGATCTATCAATTCAACCAATAAAAGCTATTGAAACTTACCCACAATCAAGTCACAAGACTCCTCAAAGTGTTCCCCAAGCAATGACTTGAGAAAACAACTCCAAAAACCCTAAGATTTCCTCCTAGGTCGCAGCTGGTTTTGCCCTATTTCTCCCAAATGAGTGAGTTTCAAGGGTTGGGAGCAGCACGGTTGCGTTCGGATGATGTTTTACTTCAAATTTCATGTAGTGGAACATTAATTTTGGCGGAGATTTGAGGTGGTTTATAGTGAAATGAAGTTTTCAAAGCAATTTTTGCATACCAATGAAAGGGCTGCGGGTTTGGAGAAGAGGGAGGGAGGAAGGGGATGATGCAATAGTGATTTGGCCATGTGCCACAAGTCACTTAAGTGAGGTGGGTCCCACCGCCAAGCACGCGATTCAAACTAATTCAAATCTCCCGCTTAAACCACTAAACGTCCATTAACTCTTAGACTATTTAGAAACTCTAATTTTTAACATTAACCATTGTCCTTTAATTACCCTTTATCAGATGAATCCAGAATTTTCTGGTCGTTCGGAGAAATCGCAGTTTTGAGCTGTTGCGCGCGCCGTGGGCACGCTTCCCCATACACACTAATTTCCATCAATTTTCACCAGAAATCATATTTCTTAGTCCTATGTACCATTTATAATTTATATTCAAACTTAAAGCTCAAAATTCCATCGGTACGCTTTACGGTGCAACTGTACCGTGGTATCTTTACCCGGTAAAAACACTATTCTCTGAATTTTCAGAAACTTGCCTAACCACTCAATTTTTCATTCTGAATTCATTTCCAGGGTTATCTTTATCATTTGAGGCCTCCTACTCAATTTTACCTTCCTAGGGTTACGTGTTTGGCTAATTACCGTTTTACCCTTCCTTTGTATTTTGACCTAATTTTCAGGATTCTCACTAATTCTACCCTTTAATCCTTATTTTCATATATAATTATACGTTTTAGAAATACGAGGTGTTATATTCACCCCCTCCTCTTTGAAATTTTGTCCGCAAAATTAGCATCTTACCGGTCCACTAACCCGGGATATAGCCGGAGAATCTCGTTCTTTCGCTCTCAAGTAGCCTCCTCAGGTGTGCGTCCCTACCATTTTACTTTCATCACAGGCATAACCTCATTTTTGTGGTATCCATAGTTCCCCAATCCTTCATAAATACTTGTCAATTCCGGTGATATGACTTTTTAATTTACTATATTTAGATTTTTCCATAGGCCACGGTTTCAGTTTCACCAATTTATAGGTAATAATATAGCTATATTACAATTTTGTCTGCCTAACCTCACTTCATTTTCATATTTATCTGACCTAAGGTCATGCACAACAACATCAGATGATCTCCAAGTATATTTACTTGTCATTTCCTGAATATTTTAACTCAGTTTCTTTACTACTTCAATCCTTTCGCTGCCACTACTGTTTCAACAATACCCTAATATACCAGTCTTTTCCATTAATGTTACTAATCTTACCATTTCGTTGCTTCCTTAACTTTCACACAAGCACATACCTTTTAGTTTCAATGGCACTTTACAGTACCCAATAATCCCAACTCACATTAAATTCCATATTAATATACTTTACTTTACTTTGTCATGTGTCTTCACCTCTTCTTAGATAATCACAACTATATTTTTCTCTTTTTGATACGAAACTAACAACCCGCATAATAGTTTATATTTTCGATTAGCCATTTAAGGCCTTCAACTATAAACCCATTCATGAAATTTTCCACCTACAACGTCATATCAATAATTTTCACCCATTTTTCGTCTATCTATCAAATTAGCCATCTCCATGTCTAACCACAAAATCCATCAATGACTTCCACATCAAAGGTCTTATGCCTATGATTTTCACTAATTAATCATTTCTTTACTCATCATTCCGCACCAATATTGTAGATTTAAAATATATTTCATTCATTTATACTTCAATTTCCTCATCATCGACATTTTTATCATTGATGTCCAACCTAAAATCCTATATCGTAATCCTCACATATAAGTCTCCTCACATTGGTAATTTCCAAACATAATTGCTCTATCACCTGGAACTACTTTCATCCTTAAACAAATTTCTAAAATTTTATCAATACATTGTATCTCCAAAGGATATATCTCTCTCACCTAGCATGTATCACATACCGTTATACAAGTCACTCCATCGAGTTATCAACCTTTCTTTAATCACCACAATTTAAGTTACTGATCCTTATTAGACATCTTCACTTAACTCCATCATAACTAACTTCCTATGAAAGGCCATCAGGCCACTATCTTAACTCCACGTTTTTTCCTTACTAGTCCTCCTAGCAAAACATTTACTCAATTATTAGTATTAACAAATTGCTATCCTTTTTCATAGGGAAAGAACCCCCCGATCAACTTCACAATTTCCGTGAAAACCAAAATCCATGTCACCACACTTGGTACACACACGTACACATCCCTGAGTGCTCAGAAATCATACCTCAAAATACCTTCTTATGACATCTCACATATTATATCCCATTTGATATATTACTGTTCACTTAAAATTACCTGATATCACATCTTGCGTTCTTTACATGACACAAACCCCGTTGTGCTTTTACATAAGGCATCTCACCTGTACTAGCAGTCACATCGATGCAAGATACTCCCTTGTATGATATTCCTCATATAAGATAATAATAGTCTCCGAGAACATAATCCGCACAGAGATAACAAGAGTCTCCGGGAATATAATCCGCACGGAGATAGCCATATACTCCGGGCACATAAGTCGCATAGAGATATCCATACTCTCCAGGAACATAAGCCGCACAGAGATAGTAATATCAAGTCATATAGTGTGTACCCAGTACACAGGGGAATTCATATTTATAACATATCCGTATATAACGGCAAAACGTGTACCCAGTACACTCCAGATAACACATGGACCCAGTCCATTTGGTGTCTGTATCATATCCATATATAACGGCAAAATGTGTTTGGTATATTCACATGGGGCTACCCCCAATAATAATAGTCGTAGTGGTATAATATAAACATATTACATATAGGTAAATTCATTATAGCTTCCTCGTTTAATTCTCCCCACCGATAGTTTACTTTTATTTTGGTTAACCCTCAGACCTGGTTTATAACATATTCACTATTACAAGAATTCATATTCACCTCATAATTTTGTACATATTTCCTAACTCTTAACAGTTCCTTCTAACATGTTACCGTTCAAATCCATTGTCCATTATTTCTTGCTTGTTACTCCCCTTGGTGGTTGTAGAACATCCATTACGTTTCAAACATCATCACTCTATTTATCAATTATTCAATACGTTACGAGGAATGCCATCATTTACTGGTTCACGCTATCCGCACACAGAGGCCATACAATGAGTTCCACTTCTAACAATGTCCACCCGGGACTTCCAAAAGTCATACCTCTTAGGATCCAATCCCCAAAAGGAAGCCCAGAATAATTTCACGGTCACAACATCTACGTACCGGCACTCAGGTCCACTCGAGGTATATATATATATATGACAGGATATTCTTACACCGGTGTAAGAGTTGGAAGTCTTACTCTCAATCTTGACCATTGATCCACTTGTATCCAATGACTCACATTACTAAAAAATTTGAGCCCTTACATATAAGTGGGATCAATGGACAAGATTAAGAGTGTGACTTACACTGGTGTAAAATGATCCTAACCCTATATATATATATATATATATATATATATATATATATATATATATATATATAATATAATATAGGGGTAAACATTTCTCAAGCAGCTTGAGATAAGTTTATCTCCAGCTAGCCCTAAAACTACGTCGTTTTGATTAATTAGGGTTGTTTATGTAATTTTAGGTGAATTAATGAAGGGTATTTTAGTAAAATGTATATGATATAAAAATAAATAAAATTACAAAAACACCCTTCATTAATTCGCCTAAAATTACATAAACACCCTTCATTAATCAAAACGACGTAGTTTTGAGGCTAGCTGGAGATAAATTTATCTCAAGCTGCTTGAGAAATGTTTACCCCTATATATATATATATATATATATATATATATATATATATATATATATATATATATATATATATATATATATATATATCAGTGGGTTATATATAACCCACTGGTATCAGAGCCTGATGAGGAAGTAGGAATATATGGATAGATCTAAATTATCTGTTATTTATCTGAGCCTTATGTTCACATTTTAATATGTGTTAGAAGCATATATGATTGTAGGATGAGAAATGAAAGTCTTGAAAAATATAAGGTATTGAATTCTTCCATATCTCCTTTGAAGATATCAATCATGAATTGGATAACTGTGAAATTCCCAGAATTCCAACAAATGAATTATACAAACCCAATGGAAACTTCTTTCGGAAATCTGACTACATCATCAGAACAGTTGAAAAGAATATCCCTTTAAATGATGAATTCGAAGAATTTAAACTTCTTTCTAACTCATCTATCCAATCTCATAAACAAAGTTATAATTATCTGCACATTGGATGTGTCCAAGTTGCTATTAAACCTCTTGGAATTGAAGGTCTTAATGCCTATGTTCTCTTATGCCTTCGTGACACAAGACATAACAAATTCAGAGATTCTATACTTGGAACTGTTGAAACAAGCCTAAGTAATGGACCAATCTTTTTCAATTGTTATCCTGATCGTATGGGTAGTCTTCTAGATAGAAATATCTTGGATGTCTTAACTTTGAACGTTGAAACAAGTGGTTTAGACATGAAAAATGGATCTATTCCAGCAACTTTACTCTATAGGATTCAATATAAGGTATTAAATTCTTCCATATCTAGAGTTCTTAAACCTAAGAAGACTGGAGAAACTACTTTTTTTCTCACTGACATGTCTAAAGCTAATGTGACTGTGCCTAAAACTATCTGTTGGAATGATGTTATACTTCCATAAAAATGGAGACTCGAGAAGGCAACACCTGCTCAACCTAGAGCCATGCCAAACTTCAGAGAAATCAAACAGTTCCCAAGTAGCGCTGTTGAGATCTCCTTTGACAGAAGAAACTTTTTCAGCTATGCGAGTTCTTCCAGATCTGTTCAAACTCAAGATTTTCGTTCTGAAGATTTTCAATCTGCTCTTTCAAGGAGATCTTTCTCTACAATCTCTGAACCTAGTAGGTTCAATCTCTATCTTCAAGGATTAGATACCTATTCTTCTATTCCTAAACTTTCATATACCCAAAAGGAAAAAGATAATGATCAAACTCTTATCCAATCCCCAAAATCTATTCAATCTCCAACCTATTCCTCTATGCATGAACCTTATGATGTTATCTGAGTTCATTATTGATAAAGAAACCCTTAGGAAAGACTTTGATTATGAGGAAAGGTCTCCTCAAAAAGAATGGTTCTTCAAAAATTATAAAGGAATTAAAAGACAACTAATTCAAGAAGAATTTTATAAGTTTCTTAATAAAGTAAAGTTAAATAATCCTTACTTTGATTGGTTTCAAGCTTATTCTGTCCAACAGGACATTGATTATCCATTCAAAACTCCTCAATCTGCTAATGTCATCACTGTTTGGCACCTGAAAGAAGGAGAAGTTGTTAAGTCTGAATTTCCTCCCACAACTTCTTTCTATCTCCCAAAACTTTGTGATAACAAAAGTAGATCTGTTCTTGCATCACCTTTTAAATTAAAGGATGAAAATGAACAAATCTCTTCCATGGATTTTAAAAATATTATTGAACAATCTAATTACACCAACAAATATCTTCAAGTTTTGGGTGAAAAACTTAACAATACTGTTAAAACTGAATCATCATCCTTGGCATCTTCTTCTAAAATCTTAGAAAAACCTTTGTTCAGACCCTTCAAAATGAGTGATCAACTCAAAAAAGAGTTTGAAAAGTTAAAACCTACTAAATCACAGTCTCAGGATGAATTTCTTAAAAAAATTGATGAGAAATTAAGTACATTAAACATTCCTGATACTCCGCAACATTCTGATCAAGAGACTCAACAGTCTCACAAACATAAAACTCATTCTAAAAATATCAATACTCTGAGTCATTGTGATGATTCTCCAGAATCAGATGACAAATCTGAAATTAAAATTAATCCTATAACTGGTATTAATAATTGGAGAAACCCATTCAAACTTTATTACCAAAAAGCTACTGCTCCTGATCTTCTACTTGAAGAAAAGAATACAATCTTTAAAAGTTTTAATGGTAACAATGTCTATGAATGGAACATAGATAGTCAATCAGAGTATAATACACTCAACACTCTACACCATATGACTATGGTTGCAACTGCCTATCAAACTTCTCATAACTATTCTGAAGCTATCATTGTCAATATTATTGTCTATGGCTTCTCTGGTCAGCTCAAAGGATGGTGGGATAATTATCTTTCTGAAGAAGAAAGAAATTCTGTCTATGACGCCGTTAAAGTTGATCTTGATGACATTCCCATAATCTATAATGGAAATACTATCCCTGATCCTGTTAATCAACTAATCTTCACTATCATCCAACATTTCATTGGTGATCCATCTTTATGGAAAGATCGTTCTGCTGAAATCATATCCAATCTCAAATGTAAAACCATAGATGACTTTCGTTGGTATAAAGATACTTTCCTTACTAGGGTTTACACTCATGATGATAGTCAACAATATTTCTGGAAAGAAAAATTCTTAGCTGGTCTTCCGAAATCTTTAGGAGACAAAGTTAGGGATAAAATCCGTCATCAATCTCCGATTGGAGATATTCCTTATGAGCAATTGAGTTATGGTCAATTAGTTGCTTATATCCAAAAGGTAGCTTTAAAGACATGTCAAGATGATAAAACCCAACGTCAACTTGCAAAAGAAAAGACTCAGAATCGTAAATATTTGAGATCTTTTTGTGAACAATTTGGTTTACCCTGCACTACAAAACCTAAAAAACATAAGAAACAGGAACAAAAGCAGGTTAAAACATATAGGAATTTTCGTAAGAAACCTAATTACAATAAAAGGTTTAAAAATGAAAATCCTAAGCCAAATACTGAAACAAATAAATTGCAAAATACATCTAAACCGATTAAGCCAACTATTTGCTACAGCTGTGGTAAACCTGGACATATTAGTAAATATTGTAGGCTTTAAGAAGAAACTTAATAACCTAAACTTAGATCCATCTATTGAAGAACAAATCAATAATCTTCTAATCCAATCTTCTGATGAAGATTCTGTAAAAGAATCTTCGGAAGACTTAAATCAAATCCATGAAGATGATTTATCTTCTAGTGAGAATTCACTGTCATCACAGGATATTAATGTCCAGACTAAAGAACAAGATCTTTTGTTCGAAATCTTAGATTCAATTAGTGATCCCAAAGAAAAACGTGCTTACTTAGCAAAGTTAAAATCATCTTTAGAAACCAGTTCTTCTAAATCTAAAGAGTTGTTGGTTCCTAATAATTTTAATCTTAAAGATACTCTTAAAAATCTGGAAAAGAATATTACAGTCAAACCTATAACTGTCCAAGATCTTCAGTACGAGATCAATATTCTCAAAACTGAAGTTAAACAAATCAAAGAACAATAACAAACACATCAGAACATCCTTCTTCACTTACAAAATGAATAGTCATCTGAAACAAATATGGAATTTTTAAGATTAAAAACTGATGATGATAAGAACCTAAAAGATGAAGAATTTTTAGGATTAATTAATCAATTAACTATTCAAAAATTCTACATCCCTATCAAACTCAATGTAGGTAACTTTGACCTTGAAATGGAAGCTCTGTTTGACACAGGAGCAGGTTCAAACTGCATTCAAGAAGGTTTAATTCCTACTAAATACTTTGAAAAAACTTCTGAACGGCTTAGTACTGCTAGTGGCTCAAAACTTCATGTTAATTATAAACTTCCTAAAGCAATTATTGAAAATGATAATTTAAAAGTTGAAACACCGTTTCTCCTTGTTAACAATCTCAAAAATGAAGTCATTCTTGGAACTCCCTTTATCAAATCTCTATTTCCTCTAACTATCACAGATGAAGGTATAATTACTTATCATTTGGACAAACCAATTCTTTTTAAATTTATTAAGAAACCCATCATAAGAGATTTGAATTTTATCCATCACAAACAAAAGCAAATCAATTTCCTTAAAGAAGAAATTTCTTTTAAGAATATTGAAAATCAATTAAAACAGCCTGAAGTTCAACAAAAAATCAAAGTCTTGCTTGAACAAATTCAGAATACAATCTATTCTGATCTTCCAAATGCTTTCTGGCAAAGGAAAAAATATATTGTAGATCTTCCCTATGAAAAGGATTTTAATGAAAGGCAAATCCCAACCAAAGCTCGTCCAATTCAAATGAGTGGTGAACTTCTTTAAGGATGTGCAAAATAACCAAAAAAATGGGTCGAACCATGAACCGAACCGAACCGAACCGCTCCATAAAATAACCGGTTTTAAAAAACTAGTTCATGAACCGAACCAGTTTTTAAAGAACCGGTTCATGAACCGAACCAGTTTTTAGAACCGGTTTAAGAACCGAACCGCTTTTTAGAACCGGTTTAAGAACCGACCCGTTTCCGAACCGAAACGAACCATTTTCAAACCAAACCAAATTAATTTGTATAACTTTATTTTTCAAATTTTTGATTTTTTTCTTTTCAAAAGAGGGTCGACCCGAACCGGTTTCGAACAACTTCCGAACCGGTTTCGAACCACTTCCGAACCGGTTTCGAACCGGTTCCGAACCACTTCCGAACCGAACCAGTTTTGGACTGAACCGAACCACTTTCGAACCGAACCATTTAAACCAATTCGCTTTGGTTTTTCAAAAAAATGGGTTCGGTTCGACCCATTCACATCCCTAAACTTCTTGCCTTTTGTCAAAAAGAGATTGCTGATCTCCTTGCTAAGGGTCTCATCAGGAAGAGCAAGAGTCCTTGGTCTTGTTCTGCCTTCTATGTCAACAAGCAATCTGAAATTGAGCGTTGTACTCCACGGTTAGTTACCAATTACAAACCTCTTAATCAAGCACTTCAATGGATTCGGTATCCGATTCCAAATAAGAAAGATCTTCTAAATCGTTTGTATTCAGCAATTTTTTTTCTTCTAAATTTGAAATCTGGGTTTTGGAAAATCCAGCTCGAGGACAATGAATGTTATAAGACAGCTTTTACTGTTCCGTTTGGTCAATATGAAGGAAGGTAATGCCTTTTGGACTAAAGAATGCTCCCTCTGAATTTCAGAGAATCATGAATGATATTTTCAATCCATACTCAACCTTCACCATCGTCTACATTGATGATGTTCTTGTCTTTTCCCAATCTATTGATCAACATTTCAAACATCTTCATATTTTTGTAGATGTAATTAAGAAAAGTGGTTTAGCCCTTTCTAAATCAAAAATCAATCTTTTTCAAACAAAAATCAGGTTCCTTGGTCATACTATTTATCAAAGGACTATTACTCCAATTTGTAGAGCTATTGAGTTTGCTGAT
>JAVKPL010010700.1:0-45078 GCA_032173675.1 Gastrolobium villosum
TGAGGAGTGCAAAAGCTATCTTTTCCAACCGCTGGTATCGCAGTTCGGCTCCCTGTAAGAGCCGGCTTACAAAGTAGATTGGTTGTTGGCCTTCATCGTCTTCTCGCACCAGGACCGAGCTGACCGCCAACTCCCCAACTGATAAGTAGAGGATTAAAGTTTCTTGTTCTTTGGGTTTGGCCAGTATGGGAGGAGAAGATAACCTCCTCTTAATCTCCTGGAAAGCAACTTCGCAATCTGTACTCCACCCGTACTGCACTTCCTTTCGCAGCAGTTTAAAGAATGGAAGGGCTGTCTCCGCTGACCGAGGTAAGAAACGGGTGAGAGAAGCCAGCCTTCCAGTCAACTGCTGTATTTCTTTCTTACTCTTCGGGGCCGTCATCTGCAATATGGCTCCACACTTATCCGGGTTGGCTTCTATACCCCGGTGTGTTAACATGAAGCCCAGAAATTTTCCTGCAAAAACTCCAAAAGCACACTTTGCTGGATTCAAACGGATGCGGTGCTGTCGTAACTTACCAAATGTTTGTTCCAAGTTCTGAATATGTGTTTCCATGCCGGCTGATTTGACAATCATGTCATCAATGTACACCTCCACGTTTTTACCCAGCTGATCCGAGAAAACCTGGTTCATCATCCTCTGATACGTGGCTCCGGAGTTTTTCAGCCCGAATGGCATGACGTTGTAGCAGTAATTTGCTTTCTCAGCGATAAATGCAGTTTTTTCCTGGTCATCAGGATGTAATGGGATTTGGTTGTAACCAGAGTATGCGTCCATAAAGGACAGCATCCGGAACCCAGACGAGCTGTCGACCAATTGATCAATGTTCGGCATTGGGTATGCATCCTTAGGACATACCTTATTGAGGTCTGTGTAGTCCGTGCACACTCGCCATTTCCCGCTTGGCTTCTTAACCATAACCACATTAGATAACCAAGTCGTATATTGTATCTCTCGAATGAACCCTGCTTCTAGCAGTTCTTTTACATGATCTTCCAGGACTTGACGTCGCTCCGGGCTGAGATTTCGCTTCTTTTGGGCTACTGGCTTTGATCCCGGATATACAGAAAGTTTGTGGCAACAAAATCTCGGGTCGACCCCGGGGATGTCAGATGACCTCCACGCGAAGACATCGTGGTTACGACCAAGACACGCAACCAGGCTCCGTTTGTCGTCTGGGTCCAAGTCTTTGCCAATTTTAGTGACCTGTCCCGGTTCTCCAATATTTATAGTCTCCAGTTCACCTTCCGGTTCTGGTCGCGGCATCTGCTCCTCGTCTCGCATATCGAAGTCGACCATGTGAACCGACCTGTGTGAAGGGGGTTTGTTACCAGGCTGACTGATTCCAGTAGAAGTACTAGGATCCCTCGTCACCATTCGAACAGATCTGAAATAGCAGTCCCGAGATTCTTTCTGGTCTCCAGCTATAGTGAGCACCGTACCCTGTTTGGAGATCATTTTGAGCTTTTGGTGCTTGGTTGAAACCAACATATCCCAATCATGGATGGTCGGCCTCCCCAGGATCATATTGTATTCAGAAGGGAAGTCGGCCACGATGAACCTCACCCTTTCAGATCTGTATGCCTCCTCGGTGCCTAATGTCAACCGCAAATCAATGTACCCTTTGGGTATGGTGTCTTGCCCATTAAACGCGATTAAGGCTGTGTTACAGGGCCTGAGATCTTCTTCGTCGAGGTTCATTTTTTTAAAGGCTTGCCAAAGAATGACGTCAGCGCAACTCCCATTATCCAAGAAGATTTTCTTGACCCTGCAGTTCACCAACGTCCCAGTGATGACCAACCCGTCTACGTGGCCTGGTATCACGTCGTCCAATTCCTTCCTTGTGAAATATAGTAACGGCGGTTCTGGCTCTTCTTCTTTGAACTTAGGACGCTCTCTGATGGAGAGCACCTCCCTGAGGTACTTTCGCCGGGCATTCATAGTATCGCCGCCTCCACCAAACGCGCCACTGATAACATTGCATTCGAATTCCGGCTCCTGGAATTCTTCATCATCGCGAGCTTGCTTGTTGCCGCGATTCTCGTCTTTAAAATTTTTTATTATCATTAGACTGATTGACAAACTTGCCTCCTCTCCTCTTCCGATTTCTCCATCCCTGAGTGCGGATGAGGTATTGACGCAATTTTCCTTCTCGGATATATTTTTCAATGGCATCCCGAAGGTCCCAACACTCATCTGTGGAATGTCCTGGGCCGTCATGGAATGCACAGTACCGTGATTGGTCCAGGCCGGCTGGATGCTGTAATGGCCGGGGTTTTTCAACTGTCTTCATTTCGGTGGAGGCCACCTCGCGCCAAATCTGCGATCGAGGAGCATTCAGTGGGGCATATTTCTCATACCGCCCTCGAGTTGGGAACCGCTCTTCTGGCTTTTTTCCCCGCAAGTCTCCTGGCTTTCTGGGCCCCTGTTTATCTGATTGACCCGGATGATGTTTCTGGTCAACATTCTCCAGTTCCATCTGTTCGAGTTCTAAGTATTTCTTAGAATGCGTGTTGAATTCGACTAAGGTCCGGGGTGGGTCCTTATAGATCGACTTGGCTAGTCTAGAGGTTCCATGTAGCCCGGCGATCACCAGATGTAAATGAACATTTTCGGATAATCCAGGCACTTGGAGGGCAGCAAGTTTGAACCTATCTAGGTACCTTTGCAGTGTTTCTCCGGATTGCTGTTTAATTTTGCCCAAGGCAAACTCTGATTTTGGCTGTTTCTTACTGGTGGCAAAGTTCAACAAGAATCGTCCCCCGAACTCTTCGAAAGATCGAATGGACCCCGCCGGTAAGGATGAAAACCATGTTTGTGCCGCCCCAGTTAATGTTGTTGCAAAGAGCCTAGTAATCAAAGGCTCTTCGATGCCCTTGATATACATAGCCGTGTCAAACGCATCCAGATGCACCTGCGGATCTTGGGTGCCATCATATTTGATCAGTTCGGATAGGTTTAAGTTGTCTGGATAGGGAGCCTCCACTATTTCATTTGAGAATGGGCTGTCATTGTACAACCCCCTGTTGTATTTCCTTCTGTATATTCCAGCAACGTTATCCGGGCTGCGTTGCGGGGGTCGGTGCGCTGCAGCCGCGTCGCCATTTGCTTGCATATCTTGTGCATCCAAATGCCTAGGCATCCGAGGCGTCTGGTTAAGACCCAGATTTCCTTGCCCCCCTTGCCGTGGTCCTTGCAAGCCGAATCTCGGTACCCCCATTACTGAATTTGGGTTTACGGGGATTCCGGTAGGGGCAGGCTCCACCGGTTGCCGATCTTCTATGCGAGGGCTTGAACGGCGTAGATCTGTGACTACGCGATCAACAGCTCTGACCGGATCTGGGTTAGTCATCTGCCGGATCCGGGCCTCTAGTTCGTGGATCTGCCTCGCATCCGCTTGTCTCTGCAGCTCGCTCCGGCGTTCCCACTCCTCAATCCGGCGCAGGAGGGCATCCATGGCCAGATTCGGGCCTTGTCGGCCAGGTTCATCGATGGGCTGCAACCCCTGCATATAAGGTGCATCAGGGTTGCAGGCTGGAGTGGATGCTGAGTCAGAGTGTACTTCACTGATGTGCACGACATCTGGATCTGGATCTGCAGGCTGGAGTGCTGCTTCCCGATCCTCCTCCTGATTGGACGTCAAAGGCTTACGGAAGCCACTCCTTGTGGTTCTCACCATCGCTCCTTTTGGTAATTTTAGGGTTCGGTCCCCACAGACGGCGCCAATGTTCTGCCTGTTGGCAGATGTGTCCAACGTAGGTTGGATGATTGATCTTGGATACGGGTGTTTCTCTCTAGATGCCTATAGATTAGGTATCTGGGAGGAACGTGGATCACTGACACTGACCTAGGCGTATGCCTTCAAGGTGTGTGTGTGATCTAGTGTTTGGGATCAGAAATTGTGTACCTTACTGCTCTGCTTACCTGCCTTATATAGCCCGGCTCTAGGGTTTGGTGGCTGGGCCGAGGTGCAGCGTGGACTTTGGGCCGAGGTGCAGAGTGGGCCTAGGTCCAGCCCATAACACATATAAAAGTATCCTCCTCCCTCGAAGTCTGGTGGAACAAACAGGGGATTAACCCTAAGACCGAAAGCTTACATAGCAAGCAATGTCCTCCAACAAATCTCGTGTCCATAGAGTCACAACCACGATCTCTCACAAGGTCACAGCCTAGTTCCCAGATGTGAAGACAATTTGTACCTAACTAATCTATCACATTCAATTTCCAATACTACATATACAAGACACCTATACTTGATTTTGAGTCCAATTTATAAAAGTGTTCTAAATGGCGATTTCATAATTTTTTCTTTTACGGGAACAAATTTCAAGCATGTTTAACAAAGGCTATATCTAAATCACTATCTAACTATCCATAATAAAATAATCCCATTTATCACCATTTAATGCAATAATATAATTATCTAACAACTCAATATGCCATTTCAACTCTTGCATTTAATATTCAACTAACATCTCACCAAAACCCCACTATTCATGCATTTTCTTAAAAAATAAACTCTAATGTACATATCTTCCAAAATGACAACAAGGGTTGGAGTTCTTACCAGAAATAAAACCCCAAGGGTGTGAGGAAGAGGCACCAAGCTCAAGGAATTAAGATTTCACCTCTATCTCCACAATCTGCAAATTTTCGCCCCTCTGATCAAGAAATATCTCATTCCTTAATGGTTCCCACTTAGAACTAAGCTAGTATTAAGGATGAGGGGGAAATTTGGAATGAAAGGATATTTGGGCAAGAAATAGAGGAGTTGTGATTTAGAGCTCACAACAATGGTCTCTCACTCTCTCTCTCTGTTCGACGACGTACACTAGAAGAAGAAGAAGAAGAAGTTTTGAGGGGATTTTGGCACTTTTCACTTACATAGGTTAAGTGAGATTCAATTGTGTAAAAACTTATCTATCTACTCACCTCCATTAATTACCAAACTTTACCCAATGGAATATAATATTTTTTAGTTATGTTTCTATTTTTATTTTTATTTTTTGGATAATTTTGCCTACCTATATTGTTACCCCTTGACTGTTATTTTTAATTCATTTTTCTCCAAAGGTAAATTTTTTTTATACTCCCCTTTCAATTATTCGTCAGTATTATAATAAAATTATTAATCCATAATTAAATCAAGAATATAATGTTTGGGTCACTATATGGGTTTTGTCTTCTACTGGAGAGTTAGTTTTTTGGCTGTCCGAGACAACTAAACTATGTAGCACTGACACCGATACGGGACACGTGATACGATACGACACGATACTCCGACACGTTAATTTTAAATTTCGACACGTTAGGACACGTTTTGATATTAAATAATATTTTTAATTTATGTAGTATATATTATATTTAATATTTAATAATTTAACAAAAAAATGAATCTAAACTTATAATATTCACAGATTTTGCAAGGAAACATAACATATCCCCAATATTTATATTAAACTCAATAAAATGGTAATCGCAATCCAACGAATCTAATAACTAGAACTAAAAACTCAATACACCGCAACCTTTGAACATTTTTTGAATTTTTATAATGCATGTTGAAGTGTCGGGGAGTGTCGTAGTATCCGAGAGTGTCGGGAAGTGTCGGACACGACATGTCAGGATTTTTGAAGTGTCGGTGCTTCATAGCAACTAAAAAATGAGGAAAACTGAAATAAGGGAAAATAAAAATGAAAACCTGTTTTAACGTAGTAATATAAGCAGTATATAGAAAAAAAGAAAGAAAGTATGGTTAGGATTAAACCATCACAAACTATTTAATATTTTAAGACATATATGAATAATGGTATGTTGCACACCGTTTTGATTTGTATAGCAATGCATCATAACAATGAACTAAAACATAATAATAATGATAACATCCTTTGTGAAGTTACTTGTAACACCCCCTGTTAACCCGGTTTGTTAACATACTATCGTATTAAACCACACTTAATTAAAAATTTGCGGAATATCTTTTTCTTTTTTAATTATGACGTCATTATCATTACCAAGTTGAATTACTTAATTCATTTTCATAAAACATCGCCCGTATGTACATTATAAGACAACTAACTGAAATACCTCATATATATATATATATATATATATATATATAAATTGAGTATCTAAGTCACAGGACTACAACACTTATATACGTCTAAGGATCCATTTTTAAGCATGTACAAGTTCACTTATGTGTTGGTTACTTCATTTTAACCTTTAGCATGCAAAGACATCATTTTAAGCCATTAAAACTCATGATCAAGTGAGGGAACTTACCCAAGGCTCTCAAAACAGAATGGACAATGCTCTTGGAGCTCACAAATGGTCTCTCAAAGTTCTGACTTTGCCTAACACGAAAATGGCACCTAAGCTATGACCTTTCTTCACAAGGAAGGCTCCTTGAAGCTCCAACAACCAAGGAAGAGTCTCACACCCTCACACAAGACATCTCAGCCCACAAACACACCTCAAACAGAGACAAAAACTCAGAACATAAGGGCTCTCCTCACACACAAGTCTCACCCACTCACAACCATGGTGTTTACTCAACAAAAGAGAAGAAGAATGGAGCAAAGGTGACAACTTGGCTTAAGAATGAAGGAGAAAGCCAATGAAACAGTGCACCAATACCCTGACCAGCCAACACTCACGTGGGAAAAGAGAGGTTCTAGGGTTTTGGGCCCTTAAAATGTGTATTTATAGCCACATGGGCATTTAACTCTCAGTATTAGCATTAATAGCTGCACAAAATATTTTAATCCCAAACTTTGGAATCTTAACCTACTCATTTTAATAAGATTTATCATATTTTTATTTTATTTTTCGGAGCACCTTTCCGGTACGCGCTTTTCCATAGCCAGTATCAGTTCTGGCATCAATTCTTATTATTTTGACTTGAAACTCATTTTACAAGTCCTACATATTATTTTAGTAATTATCATGTACTTATTATAATTTTTCGGAATACTTCACCGGTACGCATTTATACTGGGTAGCAGAACCGGTATCTGCGCTTTTCGTCCGAAAAGCGACTTTCAGCATTATTACTCACTCACTATAATTATTAGAGCCTCATAATAATTATTAGGGTCTATTATGGAATTATTTTCTAATTATCACATTTATTTAATTAATCTCCTTAATTAGCGGTGCAGGTTCTTACATTACTCTGGAATAGTAATCAACAATGATACTCAATTAAAATGTATAATCGATGATACTAGCTAGGGTTGTTCAAAATGTCCAAAAGAACCAAACCGATCCATAACCAAACCGCTCCACATCTTAAAAACCGATTATTTTTAAAAATTGGATTCATATTAAACTACATTTTATTTTATAAACTAGTAATTTACCAAACTATAAAAATAATTGGTTATCCATAACCAAACTACTACACAATTAAAGAACAAGCAAGTATTATCTTTTATTATGCCTATTATATTAGTCAATTGACTCATACTTTCAAACAATAAACTAGCAAAAAAAGTTAAGCAGCTCAAGTAAATAAATAATTTTGTCCGATGAAATTTTATCCGATAAAACTTCTGTTAAAATTTTTAAAAAAAATTTTTGTTGCCAGATTTTCTTACGGAAATATTTTTCATCGAAAATTTTTGGCAGAAATTCGTTCCTTTGAAAATTATGATAGAAATTTTTTTGTTGAAAATTTTGCTGGAAATATTTTCTGTTGAAAATTTTCGATGAAAACGTGTTTCTTCGAAAATTTCAACGTAAATTTTTTCCGTCAAAATGAATGATGAAAATTTTTTTGTCGAAAACTTCTGACGGAATTTAGATTCTGTAAAGAATTTTGACTATTTTTTTTCCGTCGAAATTTTTTACAGAAATATTCTTCGTCGAAAATTTCGACGAATATGTTTTATGTCAAATATTTTAAAGGAAATATTTTAACGAAATTTAGATTCCATAAAGAATCTTGACACAAAAAATTTTCTGTCAGAATTTTTTACAAAAATATTTTTTAACACAAATTTTCACGGAAATATTTTTCGTCAAAATTTTTCACTCAAAATGTGTTCTGTTGAAAATTTTGGTGAAAATGTTTTCCGTAAAAAAATTTGACAGAAATATTTTCCGGCAAACTTTTTTACGTAATTGTTTTGTGTCAAAAATATTTGATTGAACTATTTTTCCTTGAATAGTTTGAAGGAAATATTTTCGTTGAAAGTTTCAACGGAATTTAGATTCTATCAAGAGTTTTGAATGAATTTATTTTTGAAAAAAATTTAAGTCAGTTATTTTGGCCAATTCTTGTTTCGTGTCTATTTTTGACGTCATGTGATTTTCATCTAAAATTTCGTCACTATGTTTGACGAAATATTTTTCGTCGATAAATTCTGTCGATATTTGAGACTTTTCTAATAATGTCACATTTAAAAATGATTCATATTTATGTAGTTTTCACATTTTAATCCTAAGGTTAGATAAGAAATTTTTAATATTTCTACCCTTAAACGCCCCAAATTGGGGGAACTTTAATTTTAAGGTTAGGAAGAGTTTTGGAGGATTTTGCAAAAATCCACAATTCCCTTCCCCATTTTTTTAAACTCACAAACAAGGGAAAGGATTAATAAAACCTTTCTCTTCCCTTCCTTCCCTCCAAAAATCAACTCTCAAACAAAGCCTTAGTAACATAAATCTTTAGAGAACGAAGATCATATTTTTTTATAATTTTAAAATAATTCAACTGTTCTTCTACCAATCACTCTCGAAACAACGTGAAACAATATCTATAAGAATCATTTCGTCTTGAGAGTTCCAAAACAATGAAGATTCTTGCAAGAAATAGTTAGTCAACTACTTATAATAACAGCATAATCCATCAAAAACCAATTTTGGATTTGTTAAAAACCCGGTTTTGAACTTGATAACCGGTTTATGGTTCATAACCGGTTTTGATTTAAAACCGGTTTTGAATGAAAACCAATTTTAAATCAAAACCGGTTATGAACCACAAACCGGTTTGGATAACTTAAAAATCGGTTTTTTTTTAAAAAAATGGTTCGATTTAAAATCCAAACTGTTTAAAACTAGTTTGGTTCGGTTTTTGACAATAACCAAACCGAACCGCTCCATGCACATCCCTACCATACATATAAATCACCCTCCCTCGGAGTTAGGTGGAATAGAAAGGAAATTAACCCTAAGGACCGAAAGATTACCTCTAATAACTTTCGACCAAAGCTTGCTTCAAGCTCAATTAAAGTCCAGAACTTGAATATTAACACTATTTAATATCAATCAATACACTTATTTCAGAGGTGAAAGTATGAGTAAACACAAACATCATGCCATAAGCATTACACAACAATTGTCATTTCTACAATGATACAAGGAGGAAACTGTAGCACCCCGTGAGCACCCGGTGTATTATCATCAATTATGGCATTAAGTGCAACTAGATTATTCTAACTAATAATCTAGTTGTGCTTAGTGCCATAATTGATGATAATACATCGGATGCACACGCGGTGTTATAGAAACTTACCTATCGTCAACCAATCAAGAACCATGGTCAAGTTCCGTTGCTTGATCCAGTTCTTGCTCTTGCTCCACTAGTCCACTTGGTTCCACTCTATAACCAATGAACACAATGACTGTCAAGACCCAATCTCATATTCATACGACTTAATGTTTCTACTTAACCATAAGCAATATACAGTTGGTTGAGATTTAAATTCATAGTAGGTTGGCTCTAATTAATCCCATTAAGCCATATTAATAGTATTGGGACAATTCTATGAAGGAAAATATAACTTTTCTCGAAAATAGGGCAATATCCAGATATTCCTCGGGGGCATATCTTGATATGCATATTCGAATATCATATTCGGATATTTCGCGTCAATATGCAGAATCAGCAACCAACACGAAATGGGGTCTATTTTACACCAAACTACAACCAATGCCACACTCTCAACAACCTAGCATGCATTTCTACATATGGGTTCACACTCGAACCATCCATTTATCAAAACCTTACTTTTCCTTGACCTAGATCATGGCATTTCCGTAAAAACTCAAGAGTAAGTCATGGTATTTACCTTGGGAGCTTCAACAACCAAGAAATGAAGGTTTTCCCCTAGCTTTCCCCTTCCTTCAACACCAGTTCTTGCTCAATCCGAAAATGGCAACTGGGTGGGTCTTCTTTCTTTCTCTCAAACACAACTACCAAGTGGAAAAGATAAGGGCATGAGGTGGATATGAAGATTGAGAGTGGATTTCTCTTATTCCTAGAGAGTGAAGTTGAAACACATTAGTGGGGAAAAATATAAGCTTTCCTTTGGCTATGGAGAACACATCCATGGGAGAAAAAGGAAAATGAATGAGAGTGTGTGTGTCTTTTGTTACTTTAAGTGAGTTGTAACATCCAACTGGATAAAGATTCATTTATCTCGTTCGCTTAACTCTATTTCAAACTTGTACTATTAGCTTAGAATATTTTTTTCGTAATATCATCTAATTTATTTTTGAGTTTCGAGCAGTTTTGCCTACTCACATTTTTTTATCCCAAGACTTTCACTATTCCCTCTTTTGCCCAAAATTGATTTTTAATTCATTTAATCCTTATTAATTATAATTAAATCCTTAATCACTTTGTAAATTCACAATTTGTAGGTTAGGATCATTATAAAGAGGGCGATTCAATTCATGATGACTGCGACCGATAAATTAAGAAAGCTCCATTTTGAAGCGGAGAAGTTGAAAGATCAAAGCTTCACCGTGGAGACCGGTTAACACGTTCTTTTATGTTTTTCATCTTTGTCTTCGTTTTTCTAACTATGTCAGGCTAAGTTTTCTTATATTTAGGGTTAGATGAAACTAATAAATTCTTGATGTTATTTACTTTTTCCTTTCAATTTAATATTCAATCTTTATTGTTATGCAATTAATTTGTTACATTCCTAGTTTCAATTATGATCTAGCCAATCTTAGATGAACACAAGAGTTTTGCATGACAATTAGTGTGTTGGTGTGAACTACAATTAGGTTAATTGCTAGGTTTTATTTGATCTAGGGATAGACTAATGAAACCTATGAATGTTTTGATTTTTTGTTCTTAATACTTGCCCTAGGTGGGATCACTAAGGGACTAGGGTTCTTAATAGGGTAAAGAATTGAAATACCAAAGGATTGAGTTTTAATTAATATTGAAGAATTGTCAATAACAAGAGTTTGAATATTGATTGAGGGAAAATGCAAATTCCTTATGATGAAATTGGGAAAATCGAATCCCTAGCTACACTTTTTGCATTATTAATTTTTATTTCTAGTTCTTGTTCTTAGTAGTCTTAGTTTCTATTTTTAACTTCCAATTTTATTCATAAAAACTCCAAGGTTGGTCTAACTTTGATTGCGTAGTGAAATTAATGCTAGATAGATCAATCCTCATGGGATTTATTACTTGTACGACCGATATACTTGCTGGATCCGCAACATTACTCTTATAGATTAATTTAAGGTTCATGTATGACAATAAAGATGTTGGTATGCGAATTTTGACTCATTCATCGTTAATTTGTATGATTCGAGAAATAGAAATATAAATTGTGCGATCTTAATGCTTAAATCCTTTTAAGAAATACAAGGGAGTTATGATTCTTATTTTTGAGGAAGTAAAGGGTTAGAATACCAAGGGATTGAAATCAAACTAAATTGGATAAATTGATTGACAATATAAAAAGGATGATTAATTAGGATTTAACTTAGGGCACAAATTAAGATTGCACAAGTTAAGATTGTGGGAAATCGAATCCCCAATTGTGTTTTTCTTGATTGCATAAACCTTTGCCTTTGTGTTCTTGTTATTGTTTCTAATCTTATCGTTCTTTAGTTTTTATTCAATTATCTCATTCAATCTATCCAACTTAATGAAATAATTAGTGCTTAAATATTAATCCTTAGATACTACTAGAAAAAATTTGTACAGTGAGGGAATTATTATGCAAATTCTGTCGCTAATTTCATCATCGCTACTATTTCCCTTTTAAATTCTCTCGCAAACGATTTTGCGAGAGAATTTGCGACAAAAAATAGTAGCAAGGATGAAATTAGCGATGGAATTTTAATAATAATTCCGTCGCTATACAAATTTTTTCTAGTATGTGTTATATCACCTGATCTCAATTTTTCATGTATAAACGTTTTGAAAGGATTTCTCCATAATATCCACAAACAGTTGCGCTTGGAGTCGCTAAATAAGGGTTTGCTAGTCTTATTACTACAAAATCAATATCAATGTGAAGAGTTATAATTTGGCCGGGTTGTCGAGACAAAGAGAAATGTTATGTAATAAAGTCATTCGTAAACTTTTACAAGTCCCCATGATACCAGTGCTAATTAAATAGCGAACAGAAGCACAATCTGCTTAAGAAACATGTAGGCATATATAACATGTTATGTTTATCTTATTTTATATGAGATAAATAATTAAATCCCATCACTTTTTTTTTTCTCCTTTTACCGGTGGATCCCACTTGTAATTTTATTATATAACATGATATAACTATTTTTCTACAACATAATAAAAGTATTTCCATATAACATATTGCCGGCTTCTTGAATCATTGCCCACCCGATAGTTGGCAAATGGCAATGCATTAACTACGACCTGCTTTGTCATAAACAGCCAAATTCTTTTCATCTTCATTAACATCCAAATTCTGGAGTGAGTTGTTCACAGCAAGGAAAAAACAAACAGTAATTTCAAACACACTGAAAGAGATTAATTAGCAGAAGCCAGCGTAACGATGTAAGGCTAGAAAATCATATACAGCTAAAAAGTAGGGTAGGTGTTATTAATTACTAATGTGTCAAGTAACTTAATTTCGCTGGTCTCCATCAGTTTGATGCTAGTATTGTTAATCCAAATGATTTTGGAGATATAATAATGAAAATTACTGTAGGAGCATACCAATTCCAAGAAATAGTAAAGTTTCCTTTTTGTATTCTTTCACTAGATATAATACTTGCTTCGAAACTTGTTCCATATATAAGTTACGCGCTCAGCATAAAGCTTAAGGGTTTCTTTTTAACTTTTTATTTATTTGATACTGCAGGCGAAGTTGGCCTGCAAACTATGTCTAGTAAAGCTCAGCTTTTTATTAAGGCGCACACATTTAAAAAAAAAAAAAAAAAAATATGGTACGTAAAATGAATTTCTATAATATTAGATAATCACTTTTGCTAAGACATAATAAATATAAAATCCTTTTATTACGCAGTTACCCAAAGGATTACATTCTAGCTATCTTGTGACACGCAGTTTGTTACAGATGTAATAAAGTCTTTCATAAATTTTTACTTATACAAAATCGTAAATAGTCAAGAATTGGAATCATTATTTCAAGTCTCTTTATATATGTAATGATATTTAGAGATTTAATAAATGATCTATTCATATAATTTATTTAAAAGTTTAAACTTTTAAAAACAATGTTTAAAAGTTCTTATCTTATCATTCCACCTTACCAGTCATAAAATATTAAAATTTGGACGTCTGAATATAGATATGTTGACATTTGAATTTTATTTTATTTTCATTAGTATAGATTTCATTGATAGAATGAATTTACATGTTAGTTGAAAATGAAAGCTATAAAACAATTTGAAGTTATAACAACATTATTTCTATACCTCAATTATTTTTCCTTTTTACTTTGTAGTTATCTTTTTTTGGAAAAAGAATCTTTTATGTTGCTCTTCTTTTTTGCTCGTACAAAAGGGCATATAGAGTATGGGAGTTAAAAATAAGGATTAAAAATGCTGTTACTAAAACAGTTAAATATCCAATATCTTATATGGTTTAACGTTTGGTTAATTCAACGAGCTAACGAGATGTCAAAGGTGCCCTAGGATTTTGACATACTAATGGTTGAACATGGTTTTTTGCAACAAGTCCCACGGATGTTACTTCTTCGATAGAAAAACACTGTAGCTTTTTATTTTATACAAATGTCGCCAATGATATTATCATGATAAAATATTACTCGATCTTCACAGAATCAAAACAAACAGTATACGATAAAGGCATAACGCAACTTAATTTAACTTGGGTTTGATGTTTATCATGTTACAGGAGATAAAATTATCTTCTATACATACATAAAATTGTGTAGGTTCCATATGGAACAATGTGAAAAAGAGAGAGAAAAATAAAAATATGGACCTCACACATTTTTATATGTATGTAGAATATAATTTTATCTCATATAATATGAGAGTATTAAACCCTTTAACCATAATCAAATAAATTCAAAATTTAAAACAATATTGAACTAGAACACACATCATTATGGAAACCTATATCACTTTGACCATGTAGTTTAGTTGACTTTTCTACAATTTACTCTGATGTGTCCTTCATTCCCAGTAAGAGGCTTCATGTTACCCATCTTGATCATGGAAGCTTTAAAGTCTCTAGCAAAAGCAGATGGGTTCTTGCTATAGAGCTGAACCAATGTGTCACTTTCACTACCATCACCCTTGAAGAGCTCTTGATCAGAATGGAGGAGACCCTTTTTATTCATCAAAGCCGTATAGTATGAAGTGTCAACTATTGTAGGAGTGGCATGATCCAATGCAACCAAATTATTATGTCCACCACTTTTAGGACACGTACCCTGCAAAGCAAATGCAAACTTGGGGTCTATGTTGGTGTCATTATAGATCCTGTTCAGAAAGGTAGAGCAGTGTGCAAATCCAATGGTGTGAGCACCAGAAAGAGCTGCGAGATCTTTAAGGTCAAGCCCATGAGATTTAAAATTGGAAAGAAGCTGGGAGAAGCTGAAAACCGGTGCAGGAAGATTGGAGTTTGCAGCATTCTTGCTAGCGGTTGTTGCATCTCTTCTGCCTAGTAACACTTTGTACCAATAGAGTGGACCTCCCAACTTTAAATCATAAAATCACGGTTGGTTAATTAATCTTTTGAATTTTGCATGCAATTAAACAGAAGTGAGATAATGAAAGATTTGTATGATACTCACTGTGGACACAGAATCACGTGCGGCTATAGCTAAGATATCAGCACATGATACCACGGGGCGTTTGCAAGCTTTGTCAACCGCTGCTTTAATTTCATCAACCACTTCCAAACCTCTAATTGAACCTTTATTTGGGAGTGCTGTCTTCTCGCCAATGAAGTTTGGGGTGTCATCAAGTAAAACTGATCCATCGCAACCCTATAGTTTGCAGCCATAAACACTAGTTTCAGAGCATAATAACATATAATAAAAGTCACATGGTTGCATGCTATTACTTGCTTACGATGAGTACCAATGAAAATTACCTCTAACGAAATCAACTTGACATAATGAAATTGGATATATATATATATATATATATATATATATATATATATATATATATATATATATATATATATATATATATATATATATATACTTCAAGAGTTTGGATCCTTTGATACCAGTGTCAAATTTGAAGTTTGACATCTCATCTGGGAGCCGTTCGATAAAAAAAATCAATGGTATCACATGCTTATAAATCAGAGTCATTGATCTTTTTTTATCTAACGGCTCTAAGACGAGGTGTCAAACTTCAAATTTGACACCGGTGTCAAAAGAATCTACCCCATATATATATATATATATATGAGCTTGAATTATTTTACTGTAAGTTACACTTTCAATCTTGGTCGTTGATCCTATTTATATCTAATGGTTTAGATTTGTTAGATATATGAATCATTAGATTTAAGCATATTAATGGTTAAAATTGAGTGTAAGACTTCTAGACTTTTTTTTCTTACATCAGTATAATAATAATCTGCCATATATATATATATGGGTAAAGTATTTCTCCAGTAAATGGAAATAAATTATCTCCGATGAGCTCAAAACGACGTCGTTTTGGAGCGGAAATCAAGGTGTTTTTGTAATTCTAATATACTGTAGGGTTATATTAGTCTTTATTATTATAATTTTTTAATCTTATAATCCCACAATAACGTCGTTTTGAGCTCACTGGAGATGACTTTATCTCCGGTGACCGGAGAAACACTTTTCCAAATATATATATTGGACGTATGAGAGAGTAAAATAAACTAGGCAACATGTAATTGATGACACCAGACCATATCTCATGGATGTGTTACTTACATTGACAAAACAATCATGGAAATGCAAACGCAGTAAAGATGCTCCCATGCGTCGTTCACGGGAAATTGCTCGCTCAACAATTGACTTAATGATTGGCAATGCCTGAGGGTAGGGATGTGCAAAATAACCAAAAAAGTGGGTCGAACCATGAACCGAACCGAACCGCTCCATAAAATAACCGGTTTTTAAAATCCAGTTCATGAACCGAACCGGTTTTTAAAGAACCGGTTTATGAACCGAACCGGTTTTTAGAACCAGTTTATGAACCGAACCGTTTTCGAACCGAACCGAACCATTTTCGAATCGAAACAAATTAATTTTTATAACTTTATTCTATAAATTTTTATTTTTTTTCTTTTCAAAAGAGGGTCGACCCGAACCGGTTTCGAACCACTTCCGAACCGGTTGCGAACAACTTCCGAACCGGTTCCGAACTACTTCCGAACCGAACCACTTTCGAACCGAACCGAACCACTTTCGAACCGAACCATTTAAACCAATTCGGTTCGGTTTTTCAAAAAAACCGGTTCGGTTCGACCCATGCACATCCCTACCTGAGGGCAAACTTCGTTGTAAAAATTAGGAGTGAGTTGTGCATGGGAAGGTATTGCGAGAAATGTGGTCATGGCAAGCACAAGTAAACATTGGAGATGAAAAGCCATTTCGTTTTTATAAGGCTCGAACTATATTAGTTAGGGTATTGATTTGTGAGTTACATCTAGCTATATGGGAGGATTTATATAGAGCGAAAGTAGCAAGTAACTCCAATTAACTTGCTTGAGTCCTCAACATAATATTTTAATTTTATGTCATTGTGTTCCAACTGGATTTTGTTCAATACTGTTGACCCAAACAACGCCCGAGAAATGTTCAAATATTGCCTCACACTACTCTAGCTACACATTGCATGCAATTAGTGATCATTCCATAAATGCATGACAGCGAAAGAGATAAAATCACATATTAAGCCAAAAGTAACAATGTTGTAAAATAAAGACGAGAGGAAATTTGTAAGAAGCTTCTACTCGGGACTCGAGTAATCTTTTGGGATATATAAATGGGCTTATCTATTCTCATCTAATATGAGGGGAAATCTCATATTATAGACACATAGTGGTGGGACCCACCACTTGAAAAAATTAAAAAAAAAAAGATTGTGCAGTTATCGATAAGTGTGTAGGAGAAGAAATTAATTTCATATAACTTGAGAATAGTTTTTCCCTATATAAATAATGAAAAATATATTTTTTATGTTGAATGAGATAAAATTATCTCATGAAAATATGAAATATAGGAAACATATTTCTCATAAAGGGTTTTATGTTTCTCATGTTGTATGAGATAATTTTATCTCTTACACAAATATAGAAGTGTGTGGGATCCATGTGAAGCCTTTTGAAAAGAAGAGAGAGAAAAAAATAGGTCTCATACACTTTTATGTGTATATGAGAGATAAAATTATCTCTTACAACATGAGAGACATTAAACCTATGTATATATATATAGGGTCCTTTTTTCTCATGTTGCTGCAAAAAAAAAAAGTTCTTATGTCACCCATTATAACTATGTACTCCGGGGAGTACATAGTTATCGGAGTACATAGTTATAATGTTAAAAAAAAATATTCTATCTCTCCATGTCATCCGAAACTTCCGAAGAGAAAAGAATAATAACTTTAATGTTATAAATATGTACTCCTCGGAGTACATAATTATAATGGTTGACATCAGAAAACTTTTTATAGCAACATGAGAAGTTGATCACACACACAGATATATATATATATATATATATATATATATATATATATATATATATATATGGAAAAGACATTTCTCAAGCTGTTTGAGATAAGTTTATCTCCGGCCACCCTAAAACTACGTCGTTTTGATTATTTATTTCCTTATATTTACTGATTCACCTTTGAATGGTTATGATTCCCTTTTTCTCTCTCTTCCTTTATCACCGTTGATCCATCTTTGTACGGTTATGATTTAGTAACCACAAATAAAGTTATCTCCGGCAGCTTGAGAAATGATAAGCCCCCCCCCACACACACACACACACACACACACACACACAGCCATTCCAACACGCACTTCACGTTTAAAAATATAAGTATTATGTTGTAGGAATGTGTTTTTTTACCCTGCAACCATTTTTAATTATGTACTGAGAGTAATATATAGTTAAAATATTAATGTTGATAACATGGAGGAGAGAGAAAAAATAACTTTAACATTATAACTACGTACTATCCTTAGTACATAATTAAAAACGTTTGCAGGATGTCTTGCAATAGGACATCCAACGGACCCTTAATAATATTGTTAAAAGTAAAAAAAGAATAATTATTATTCTTCCACTTGTTCAAATTGAGCTAAAAAAAAAAAAAAGGAAATGCAGTGTGATGTAATGGAATTTGAACTATAGAGGGTGAAGTATGTTAATCTAGGGGTGTTCACAGTGGCAATAGTAGAGACCAATGCCCTGATGAAGCTTCCCATGGTGCAAGGCAAAACCACTTAGAATCTTCCCCTCATTGTGAATCCAAGCTTGGTTTTGACTGAGAGGCTTTGTGGAGAGAGATCTTCCCTCTTAAATATTTCGACCCCTTTGAAGATCGGAGGAGTTTGGGGTATTTTCTTCCATTTGAGCTTAAGATACCTTTATTCCTTGGTTGTATGACCTATTGTGATAAGTTTCCATTTCTCCAACCTAATTTTCATGGAGTTTTCTAGTGGTTAAAGACAATGAATAGTGTTTTGTAGGTTTATGAGTTTGAGTAAGATTGAGGATAAATTCCTTTGGAAATGTTGTTAGGAATGATAAATAAATGATAGAAATGAGTTTATATTGTCATTTTAGTATACTTTGATATTTGGAGAAATCTATGCCTGAAATTGAGGATTTTCTTGCATTGTTAGCCTTGGTTGGTTGTATGTTTGATGGTGTCCCTTGTATGGTTAGGATTGAAGCAAGTGGACTAAGTGGAGTGAGCAATCCTTGTGGTTGTGTTCAATTGAGGAAAGGAAATCTTTGAGAAATGTTCAAGTGTAAGGTAAACCTTCGGACCTTGGGGTTGATCCCCTTGAATGTTCCACCATACTCCGTTGAGTAAGAAAGATTCATGAGGTGTGATATGTAATGATGATAGTAAATGTATGCTCATGCATGGATAAATGTTATGATTGCTTAATGATCATTGATTGATGTTTGAATGTTTAAGAGTAATTGAGGAATGGTTGATAGATGTTAAAATAATGAACAAGGTAATGTTGAGGATTCAGATTGAGGTTATGTTGATAGTTGAGAGATAAGTTAGTGGTTGATAAATGAGAAAGGATTGAATAGTCCTTAGATCAGTCAAACTAATGTAACTAGTATTATGGATGTGTGGTGTTCTTTGGAGCCAACCCTAAGGGGAACTCCTTATGGTTATTACTTGAGAGGAACAACCCTTAAGGATCCCTCTTGAAGACATCATGCCAGTAAGGACTTCCCCTATAAATAGCCCTATGAGGATCTTCAGGTGGTTTGTCTTACCCTTGGAAACAGCCCTATGTGGATCTCCTTATGGTGAGAGCCTAAGAGAGACAACCCTATTGCGGATCTCTCTTGGAATTGCCTAGTATTATGATTAGGATGATGGGTTGGGACTTTCCTTAGAAACAGCCTTATATGGATCTCCATGTGGTAAAAGACTAAAAGAAACAGCCCTTGAGGATCTCTTTTGGAAGCCTCTAGTGTGAGATTATGGTTTTTTCTTGGAAACGGCCCTACGCGGATCTCCTTGTGGAGAGCACCTAAGAGAAACAAACCTTTGAGGATCTCTCTTGGAAGTTCATGTGATGTTTATAGATAAGAATGTGTTAAGTTGTTATGATTATGTGTACACCGGAAGTGAACCTTAGGGTGGAATGATCTCCAAGACCTCTGATTTTCTGTGATATATTCGTATATCTCATCCCGTGTTGTGGGGCATCATTTCAGGTACCGATAAAGGTGAGGTTGAACGAGGCAAGAAGCATGAGTTGATTGTACCTGCTAGCTGAACATTTTAAGTTGCATGCCACATTTAGAATTGTTATATGTGTAGGCTAATTGCACCATCATGTGTATATGTATTTATTTTGAGGCCATAAGATGCACTTTGGAGGACTTAGTGCACGACATTGTATTGGTAATTGCCATATTATTTATAGGTAATGGCTTTGATCATGTCTCTTTGGTAGCTAAGTCCTTTGGCATGTAATTATTTTGAAAAGCATAGTTGTAATTGAGATATTGATAAATTGAAGAATGTGAAGTCATATTTTGTCAATTTGAATTATATGATGGGTTGATGAAATGTATGTGGAATGTGAGAGGCACATGGTGTGTGACCATGGTTGGCAATCCCTCATTAACTAGGTACCGATAAGTTGGAGAATGTAGGGAGGAACTCCTTCAAGTGAACCCACCCAAAACAAGGGAGACAATGTTTGCCCCAGGTGAAGCGCACTCAAGCACTGATAAAAGTGCTCAAGCGCAATGGGTGTGTGAAATTGGAAAATTTCTCTGGGTGTGGGCGCTTAAGGGCGCCCTAAGAGCGCTTAAGCGCGCTAGAAGAAAGGAAACTACCTGTGCAGAGAGAGCTCAAGTGTGCTAGCGCACGCTCTAGCACGCTGAAGACCTGTGAAAAGCATAATTTTCTACCTTAGGGCGCTCAAGCGCACTCTTCGAAGACAAATTTGGGTAGCGCAGTGCGCTCAAGCGCGCTGTTGAGCGCTTAAGTGCGCTACCCCTGTTTAATAAAAATAAATTATACAAAATTAATAATTAAAGACCACTCAATTGGGTCTAATAAAGAAAGAATATGATGTTAAGCTTATTTTTAGTTATTCACAACTTCATACGATTATAATCATGAAATTTGTTATTTTAAATTTGGTTTTGTTCAAAAGGAAAATAAGCAAGGTTATAAAAAGAAAAGTTTATCCGTGTTTACAATTGAACCAATATGATTGTAACTACGTTTAATATCATAAAGCAATAATAACAAATCAGTTTTAGAACAGGGCGTTACAATAAGGGAAAATCCCAATGATGAGCCATTATAGGTCATCATGGGTGTTCTTTAAGAGGTTCTAGGTATGGGCTTGTAGAGTGGGTTTGCTAGAACAGAATTAATCCTTACTTATGCAGACTTAATCCATATTAGAATTAATTATTAAGATGATGTATTCTTTAATAAGAATGAGTTCTTATAAAGAATTTATCTTGTCATCTAATTTAAAAGCCTCAAGTTTTAACAAACAAACTAAAGAAATTGGACAAAGCCCACTTGGAGATGATTACATTGGTGTCAAATAATTGTTATGAAGTCAGTTAAAATACGAGTCGTACGTGATGGAATGATATGGAAAGTAACCTTTATAGGTAATCCTATGACTTTAAGGGGATGTTTGGTAGAGGAGAAATTTTTTATTCCTGAAAATCGTGATTTACTTGAATAAGTTGGGAAAGTGAATTTCATAGGAATATTATCAAAAAGTTGTTTGATAGGCCAAAATATTTCTAGGAATGTTGGCTCAAGTTACCTATGTTTGGTTGGATGTCAATAATTGCTAGGAATGTGGGCTTAATTTACAAAATTCCCTTTTATAATTCTCAATTGACCCATCATTTTCATTCAAAACTTTTGTGATTAACATTCAACCATTCTTGTTGAGGAGTACAAAGATTCGTTACTCTCATAAGCATCAAGCTTGTTCTTTGGAGTTGAATATGCACTTTCAATTTTGCCATTCTTGGCTCTATAAGCTTGTTTGAGCTGGTTCTGGTTTTTTGTTGCCTTCACCGGAATGTAAAATCGATCCTCATCTCGAACACCCCAAACTACAATGCAGTCCCCAACATTTTTTAATCTTTTTAACAACTATCTTCTTTTCCGTCTAGTCACCAAGAAAATAGAGGAAAGTATCAAATGGTAATTGTTAAATGTCAAACACATTATATTTTTAGGTGCAAAAGTATGTTGAATGTCATTGTAGCTGGTCAAGAATATAACACATTTGATTAAATGAAAAGGACTTTAAGGTTTTGATATTTTGACATGATTTTGACTTTGAACTATATTGGTTTCAGGTTTGAAATGCTAAATCACAACATTTATAGATCAAAGAAGTCAAAAAGATGAAGTTCAAGCTAAGAAAGACCAGAAAGAGCATTATTTTATGCTTGCTGGCTTTCTAGCTTCTGCGAGCTTGTACCAGAAAACCTTAAAATTTCCTACTTCTCGCTAGCCTGCTTGCTTGAGCGAGCAAGGCCAGCGAGCATTTGTGTTTCTTCACGGGCATTCTTGCTTCAGCGATCAACATCCAAAAATAAAACTTATAGATCTTTTTCATTAAAAGGGGATGTCCAGGGTTATTTGGGTTCATTCTTGACGACTAAGGATGACCTATAGATAAGCAGTTCTTTTGAGGAGGAGAAGGAAGAACAAATCAAGAACTGAATGTGGATCTCATTTATCAAGTTGTATCATGAACTTTCATCTCTTTTCTTATTCCATTTTGTTTTTCATGATAATGCTAGGCTAGTTTCTTTTCTGTAATTAGGATTATAAGGAACCAATGGGTTCCTAACGTTATCTTTCCTTCTTATAATTCAATATTCAAGTTCTATGTTGTCATAATTAATCTGTTTTAATTGTCTAATTCGTTTATGATTTGGCCAATCTTGAATGAACACTAGAACCTTGCATGACAATAGGGATTTTGGTGTAAGGATCTAATTGGTTAATTGTTGGATTTGCATGATTTGTGGATAGACTTATGAATTCCATAGCTTTAGAAGAAATCACTAAGGGACTAGGGTTTTGAATAAAGTAAAAGATTAAATCACCAAGGGATTGAGGTTTAATTAATATAGAAAGAATCGTCAATAACATGTTCTTCAAAATTGGTTATAGGAAACGGCAGATTTGCTAGGAAGACGTTGAGGAAATCAGAAGCCCTAGCTATGCCATATTTGATTTTAATCCGTTGTTATTCTGTTCTTGTTTGCGTTCTTGATTATTGTTCTTTATCTTGTTACTTTTAGTTTAAAATTTTGTTTTTATAATTTAAATTATATTTCAAAACTTTTTTCGGTTATCCAACTTTGATCGTATAGATATATTATTAGTTAATACCTCAATCCTCGTTGGAACACCAACCCTACTTTTTCACTATATTATTTGTACGGCCAGTATGATTGCCATGATCGCAACAATAATGAACAAAACCCAAATTTCAAAGTCTATTTCCCCCACTTTTGATTTTCTCAAAAGCAAAGAAACCCATAAAAGTTATTATCGGTGGGTTTGAGTTATTGGAAAAGGTTATGACGATCAATAAAGAGAAACCAAAACTGGAACACTCTAATTTTCTGAGGGGGGAAGAAAAAAGAAAGAAAGGAAAACATTGTGTACCAAATCAAAATCGGCAATGGAAGATAATAAAGAAAAGGATGAAAATGAAGATTGGAATGGTTAAAGGCAAAGACAAGAACAACAAAATTGAAGGAAGAAAGAGGTCAGGTTAATTTCATCTGAAAAAATTTCGTAAATATTCCCACCGGGTGGGAATCTGTAAGTACCATCCATTTGGTGGTATTTTGACATGGGATTTTGATTTACAAATCAGAATCCGAGGAATCTGATTTTCCGTGAAAATTTTTCACCATCCTTATATCAAATGTAGGTAAATATGATTCATAATCTTAGTTTCCTATGATTCTAAAATTTGTTCCTCTACCAAATATCCCCTAAGACTGAAATTGCACATCTTGAATTGGTCAGGAAATATATTATATATGTATATTCTTTTAAATGTCCCGGATTTCATAAACTAACAAATAAAATTATTTAACTAATTGTTTTTAATTATCTCATGTTAACTTGTTCGGGATCCTAATTTGTTAAATGGAACTCTTATGAATAAAATTATTCTTTTATCAAGATGTTAACTTTTACATGTTAGTTGAAAATGAAAGCTATAAAACTATTTGAAGTTATAACAACTTTATTTCTATACCTCAATTATTTTTCCTTTTTGCTTTATAGTTATCTTTTTTTGGAAAAAGAATCTTTTATGTTGCTCTTCTTTTTTGCTCGTACAAAAGGGCATATAGAGTATGGGAGTTAAAAATAAGGATTAAAAATGCTGTTACTAAAACAGTTAAATATCCAATATCTTATTTGGTTTAACGTTTGGTTAATTCAACGAGCTAACGAGGTTTCAAAGGTGCCCTAGGATTTTGACATACTTATGGTTGAACATGGTTTTTTGCAACAAGTCCCACGGATGTTACTTCTTCGATAGAAAAAACACTGTAGGTTTTTTTTATTTTATACAAATGTCACCAATGATATTATCATGATAAAATATTGGGTTTTATGTTTATTATGTTGTAGGAAAAGTGATAGTGTAATGTTATAGAAATTCGTTTTACGTGCCATATTTTTTTCTTTTTGTTTTAAAATGTGTGGGCCCCACAAAATGTTGTGTGTGTAGGAAAGTTTGTTGTGTTATGTTAAATGATAAAATGAAAACCCTAAAATATTACTCGATCTTCACAGAATCAAAACAAACAGTATACGATAAAGGCATAATGCAACTTAATTTAATTTGATGTTTCTTATGTTATAGAAGATAAAATTATCTCATATACATACATAAAATTGTGTGGATCCCATATGGAACAATGTGAAGAAGAGAGAGAAAATAAAAATATGGAATTCACACATTTTTATATGTATATATAAAATAATTTTATCTCTTATAATATGAGACAATTAAACCCTTTAACCATAATCAAATAAATTCAAAATTTAAAACAATATTGAACTAGAACACACATCATTATGGAAACCTATATCACTTTGACCATGTAGTTTAGTTGACTTTTCTGCAATTTACTCTGATCTGTCCCTCATTCCCAGTAAGAGGCTTCATGTTACCCATCTTGATCATGGAAGCTTTAAAGTCTCTAGCAAAAGCAGATGGGTTCTTGCTATAGAGCTGAACCAATGTGTCACTTTCACTACCATCACCCTTGAAGAGCTCTTGATCAGAATGGAGGAGACCCTTTTTATTCATCAAAGCCGTATAGTATGAAGTGTCAACTATTGTAGGAGTGGCATGATCCAATGCAACCAAATTATTATGTCCACCACTTTTAGGACACGTACCCTGTAAAGCAGATGCAAACTTGGGGTCTATGTTGGTGTCATTATAGATCCTGTTCAGAAAGGTAGAGCAGTGTGCAAATCCAATGGTGTGAGCACCAGAAAGAGCTACGAGATCTTTAACGTCAAGCCCATGAGATTTAAAATTGGAAAGAAGCTGGGAGAAGCTGAAAACCGGTGCAGGAAGATTGGTGTTTGCAGCATTCTTGCTAGCGGTTGTTGCATCTCTTCTGCCTAGTAACACTTTGTACCAATAGAGTGGACCTCCCAACTTTAAAATATAAAATCACGGTTTGGTTAATCTTTTGAATTTTGCATGCAATTAAACAGAAGTGAGATAATGAAAGATTTTGTATGATACTCACTGTGGACACAGAATCACGTGCGGCTATAGCTAAGATATCAGCACATGATACCACAGGGCTTTTGCAAGCTTTGTCAACCGCTGCTTTAATTTCATCAACCACTTCCAAACCTCTAATTGAACCTTTATTTGGGAGTGCTGTCTTCTCGCCAATGAAGTTTGGGGTGTCATCAAGTAAAACTGATCCATCGCAACCCTATAGTTTGCAGCCATAAACACTAGTTTCAGAGCATAATAACATATAATAGAAGTGACATTGTTGCATGCTATTACTTGCTTACGATGAGTACCAATGAAAATTACCTCTAATGAAATCAACTTGATATAATGAAATTGGATACTTTAATATATATATATATATATATATATATATATATATATATATATATATATAGTGGCAGGATCATCTTACACCGGTGTAAGAATAATAAGTCTTACATCAAATCTTAAATATTGATTTTATGCATCTAACGGTTAAGATTTATTAGATCTAACTCATTAATTAATTTTTAATTCTCAATAAATCTCAACCATTAGATGCACAGAAATCAACGGTTAAGATTCGGTGTAAGATTTATTATTCTTACACCAGTGTAAGATGATCATATCCCATATATATATAAGTTTCAATAATTTTACTGTAAGTTACACTTTCAATCTTGAGTATAAGACTTCTAGATTTCTTTTTCTTATATCAATATAATAATAATATGCCATATATATATGGGAAAAATATTTGTCATTTTAAATGACACAAAGTTATGTCATTTTTAATGAACTATGTCGTTTTGGTATGTTTTTATATTCTCTCTCCTCCATTTTTTTATTTCTAATTTTATAAATTATAGAAAATGACAAAACACATCAAAACGACATAGTTTCATTAAAAATGACACAAAATTGTGTCATTATATATATATATATATATATATATATATATATATATATATATATATTGTATATATATTGGACGTATGAGAGAGTAAAATAAACTAGGCAACATGTAATTGATGACACTAGACCATATCTCATGGATGTGTAATGTGTAACTTACATTGACAAAACAATCATGGAAATGCAAACGCAGTAAAGATGCTCCCATGCGTCGTTCACGGGAAATTGCTCGCTGAACAATTGACTTAATGATTGGCAATGCCTCAGGGCAAACTTCGTTGTAAAAATTAGGAGTGAGTTGTGCATGGGAAGGTATTGCGAGAAATGTGGTCATGGCAAGCACAAGTAAACATTGGAGATGAAAAGCCATTTCGTTTTTATAAGGCTCGAACTATATTTGTTAGGGTATTGATGTGTGAGTTACATCTAGCTATATGGGAGGATTTATATAGAGCGAAAGTTAAGTAACTCCAATTAACTTGCTTGAGTCCTCAACATTATATTTTAATTTTATGTCATTGTGTTCCAACTGGATTTTGTTCAATACTGTTGACCCAAACAACGCCCGAGAAATGTTCAAATATTGCCTCACACTACTCTAGCTACACATTGCATGCCATTAGTGATCATTCCATAAATGCATGACAGCGAAAGAGATAAAATCACATATTAAGCCAAAAGTAACAATATTGTAAAATAAAGACGAGAGGAAATTTGTAAGAAGCTTCTACTCGGGACTCGTGTAATCTTTTGGGCATATAAATGGGCCAAAAAAAATTTAAAATATTACCATTTTAATAAATAATTACGAAAATATAGCTGTTTCGAAACTATCTACGGATCTATTGCAGTCATTCACGCCCAAATTGGGCGTGACTATTCACGCCCAAATTGGGCGTGACTCCCAAGGCATTCACGCCTAAATTAGGCGTGAATCGTCTGTTTTTGACACGTGGCACAAAAAATTAATAATTTAACCGTAAAATTTTATAAGACCATAGCTTTTGACTCGAGTATCCGAATGAGGTAATTCTTTTTTAGATTCTACATAACTTTTCGAGATCTATGCAATGATATCTCAATTGATATATTTTATCTCTCACAAACACAATTCAATTTTTGCAACAATGATACTATATAAAGATGGCACCAAAGTGGATTAACTCATATATAAATAAGGATACTTAATGTCATATTAAAATATATACTTCTACCAAGTGTTTGAAAAAAAATAGTGTACAAGGTTATTTATTTAATTATTAAAATATATACAAATTTATATAATATTCTACCAAGTGTTTGGAATATTTATTTAATTATTCTCTTTATTAACACATATTTTTCAATTGATTTTTGAGTTTAAATCACAAATTAAAATCTTTATTTTATTTTTCTTATTAATAATATTTTTTACATTTTTTTTGTAATACACTATTTAATACAATTATTGCAAATTTGAATTGTTTATGAGAGATAAAATATATCAAATCAGATGTCATTGCATAGATCTCGAAAAATTATGTGGAATCAAAAAAAGAATTACCTCATTCGGATACCCGAGTCAAAAGTTATGGCTTTACAAAGTTTTACGGTTCGTAAGTTGACTTTTTTTGCCACGTGTCAATACCAGATGATTCACTCCTAAATTAGGCATGAATACCTTGGAAGTCACGCCTAATTTGGGCGTGAATAGTCACGCCTAATTTGGGCGTGAATAGTCACGCCTAATTTTGGCGTGAATGACTGCAATAGATTCGTAGATAGTTTCGAATCTGCTATCTATTTGTAATTATTTATTAAAATATTAATTATTTAATTTTTTTGCCTATATAAATGGGCTTATCTATTCTCATGTAATATAAGGGGGAATCTCATATTATAGACACATAGTGGTGGGACCCACCACTTGAAAAAATAAAAATAAAAAGACTATACAGTTATCGATAAGTGTGTAGGAGAAAAAATTAAAAATTAATTTCATTTAACTTGAGAATAGTTTTTCCCTATATAAATAATGAAAAATATTTTTTATGTTGAATGAGATAAAATTATCTCATGAAAATATGAAATATAAGAAACATATTTCTCATAAAGGGTTTTATGTTTTTCATATTGTATGAGATAATTTTATCTTTTACACAAATATAGAAGTGTGCGGGATCCATGTGAAGCCATTTGAAAAGAAGAGAGAGAAAAATAGGTCCCATACACTTTTATGTGTATATGGGAGATAAAATCATCTCTTACAACATGAGAGACATTAAACCTATGTATATATATATAGGGTCCTTTTTTCTCATGTTGCTGCAAAAAAAAGTTCTTATGTCACCCATTATAACTATGTGCTCCGGGGAGTACATAGTTATCGGAGTACATAGTTATAATGTTAAAAAAAAAATTCTATCTCTCCATGTCATCTTACAACTTCTGAAGAGAAAAGAATAATAATTTTAATGTTATAAATATGTACTCCTCGGAGTACATAATTATAATGGGTGACATCAGAAAACCTTTTATAGCAACATGAGAAGTTGATCACACACACACAGAGATATATATATGGGAAAAATATTTCTCAAACTGCTTGAGATAAGTTTATCTTCGACCACCCCAAAACTACATCGTTTTGATTATTTATTTCCTTATATTTACTGATTCACCTTTGAATGGTTATGATTCTCTTTTTCTCTCTCTTCCTTTATCACCATTCATCCATCTTTATACGGTTATGATTTAGTAGCCGGAGATAAAGTTATCTCCGGCAGCTTGAGAAATGATGAGCACTACACACACACGCGCATGCGCGCACACACACACACACAAAAACACACACACACACACACACTGCCATTCCAACATGCACTTCACTTTATTAAAATATAAGCATTATGTTGTACGAATGTGTTTTTTTTGTCCTACAACCGTTCTTAATTATGTACTAAGAGTAATATATAGTTAAAATATTAATGTTGTTAACATGGAGGAGAGAGAAAAAGTAACTTTAACATTATAACTACGTACTACCCTTAATACATAATTATAAATGTTTGCAGGATGTCCTGCAATAGGACATCCAACGGACCATTAATAATATTGTTAAAAGTAAAAAAAGAATAATAATTATTCTTCCACTTGTTCAAATTGAGTATACTTTGATATTTGGAGAATTGAGTTTATATTGTCATTTTAGTATACTTTGATATTTGGGGAAATCTATGCTTGAAATTGAGGATTTTCTTGCATTGTTAGCCTTGGTTGGTTGTATGTTTGATGGTGTCCCTTGTATGGTTAGGATTGAAGCAAGTGGACCAAGTGGAGTGACCAATCCTTGTGGTTGTGTTCAATTGAGGAAAAGAAAGCTTTGAGGAAAGTTCAAGTGTAAGGTAAACCTTCAGACCTTGGGGTTGATCCCCTTGAATGTTCCACCATACTCCGTTCAGGAGGAAGAATTTATGAGGTGTGATATGTAATGATGATAGTAATTGTATGCTCATGCATTTATTCATGCATTGATAAATATTATGATTGCTTAATGATCATTGATTGATGTTTGAATGTTTAAGAGTAATTGAGGAATGGATGATAGATGTAAAAATAATGAATAAGGTAATGTTGAGGATTCAGATTAAGGTTATGTTGATAGTTGAGAGATAAGTTAGTGATTGATAAATGAGAAAGGATTGAATAGTCCTTAGATCAGTCAAGCGAATGTAACTAGTATTATGGATGTGTGGTGTTCCTTGGAGCCAACCCTAAGGGGAACTCCATATGGTTATTACCTGAGAAGAACAACCCTTAAGGATCCCTCTTGAAGACATCATGCCAGTAAGGACTTCCCCTATAAATAGCCCTGAAGATCTTCAGGTGGTTTGTCTTACCCTTGGAAACAGCCCTATGTGGATCTCCTTGTGGTGAGAGCCTAAGAGAGACAGCCCTATTGTGGATCTCTTTTGGAAGTGCCTAGTATTATGATTAGGATGATTGGTTGGGAATTTCCTCAGAAATAGCCTTATGTGGATCTCCATGTGGTAAGAGACTAAAAGAAATAGCCCTTGAGGATCTCCCTTGGAAGCCTCTAGTGTGAGATTATGGATTTTTCTTGGAAACGACCCTATGCGGATCTCCTTGTGGAGAACACCTAAGAGAAACAACCCTTTGAGGATCTCTCTTGGAAGTTCATGTGATGTTTATGGATAAGAATGTGTTAAGTTGTTATGATTATGTGTACACCAGAAATGAACCTTAGGGTGGAATGATCTCCAAGACCCCTGATTTACTGTGATATATTCATATATCTCATCCCGTGTTGTGGGACATCATTTCAGGTACCGATAGAGGTGAGGTTGAACGAGGCAAGAAGCATGAGTTGATTGTACCTGATAGCTGAATATTTTAAGTTGCATGCCACATTTAGAATTGTTATATGTGTAGGCTAATTGCACCATCGTGTGTATGTGTATTTATTCTGAGACCATAAGATGTACTATGGAGGACTTAGTGCACGACATTGTAATGGTGATTGCCATGTTATTTATGGGTAATGGTTTTGATCATGTCTCTTTGGTAGCTAAGTCCTTTGGCATGTAATTATTTTGAAGAGTATAGTTGTAATTGAGATATTGATAAATTGATGAATGTGAAGTCATATTTTATCAATTTGAATTGTACGATGGATTGATGAAATGTATGTAGAATATGAGAGCCACATGGTGTGTGACCATGGTTGGCAATCCCTCATCAATTAGGTACCAATAAGTTGGAGAATGTAGGGAGGAACTCCTTCAAGTGAACCCACCAAAAACAAGGGAGACCCTGTTTACCCTAGGTGAAGCGCGCTCAAGCGCTGATAAAAGTGCTCAAGCGCAATGGGTGAGTGAAATTGGAAAATTTCTCTGGGAGTGGGTGCTTAAGGGCGCCCTAAGAGCGCTTAAGCGCGCTAGAAGAAAGGAAACTACCTGTGCAGAGAGCGCTTAAGTGTGCTAGCGCACGCTCTAGCACGCTAAAGACCTGTGAAAAGCATACTTTTCTACCTTAGGGCGCTCAAGCGCACTCTTCGAAGACAAATTTGGGTAGCGCAGTGCGCTCAAGCGCGTTGTTGAGCGCTACCCCTGTTTAATAAAAATAAATTATACATAAAATTAATAATTAAAGATCACTCAATTGGGTCTAATAAAGAAAGAATATGATGTTAAGCTTAGTTTTAGTTATTCGCAACTTCATACGATTATAATCATGAAATTTGTTATTTTAAATTCGGTTTTGTTCAAAAGGAAAATAAGCAAGGTTATAAAAAGAAAAGTTTATCCGTGTTTACAATTGAACCAATTTGATTGTAACTACGTTTAATATCATAAAGCAATAATAAAAAATCAGTTCTAGAACAGGGTGTTACAATAAGGGAAAAACCACAATGATGAGCCATTATAGCTCATCATGGATGTTCTTTAAGAGGTTCTAGGTATGCGCTTGTAGAGTGGGTTGGCTAGAACATAATTAATCCTTACTTATGCAAACTTAATCCATATTAGAATTAATTATTAAGATGACATATTCCTTCAGATTTAACAAATGGGAATTGTATAACTTTCTGATCTAGCTTCTCCTTGATAAAATGTCGGTCAATCTCCACATGTTTGGCTCGGTCATGTTGCACAGGATTATTTGCTATTTTAATGGTAGCCTTGTTATCGCAGTGGAGATTCATTGGTTTATCATAACCAATTCCCAAGTCTTTTAATATGCTCTTGACCCACAATAGCTCACATACTCCTTGAACCATGCCTCGAAATTCAGCTTCTGCACTTGATCTTGCTACTACTTTCTGTTTCTTGCTTATCCAAGTAACTAAATTACCTTCCACGAAGGTGAAATAGCCTGATGTTGCTATCTCAATTCCCAAGAAGTATTTCAAGTCTCCTAGATCTTTCATTTTGAATTCACTTTCTAGTTGCTTTTGCAGAAGTTTCATCTCATCTATGTCATCTCCTGTCAGGACCATGTCATCTACATAGGCAATCAATACAGTTACTTTTCCTTCCTTGTTTTTAATGAACAATGTATGGTCAGCATTGCTTGGTTTATATCCGAATCTCCTCATTGCAGAAGAAAATCTCCCAAACCATGCTCTAGGGGATTGTTTAAGTCCATATAAGGCTTTCTTCAATTTACAAACTTTATTCTCATTAAAAGAACTTTGTTTGACACCTGGTGGTATCTCTATGTACACCTCTTCTTCAAGGTCTCCTTTAAGAATGCATTCTCTACATCAAATTGTCGTAGTGGCCAATCTCTATTTACAGCTATGGACATAATTATCTGGATTGTATTGAGATTAGCTACTGGTGCAAAGGTTTCTTGGTAGTCTGCTCCATACTTTTGCGAGTATCCTTTTGCCACCAATCTAGCTTTGTACCTGTTAATGCTTCTATATGACTTGAGCTTTACAGTAAACACCCACCTACACCAAATGGTTCTTTTGCCATCTGGTAAGGGCACGAGCTCCCATGTAGAGTTCTTTTGCAAGGCCTCCATTTCATCATTCATTGCCTTCTTCCAATTCGGACCCTCCAACGCATCCTGCATATTACTAAGGACAGATATATTGGACAGTTGATCAACAACAAGAGCATATGACTCAGACAACATGTGATTAGACACATAGTCACTAATAGGATATTTAGCTTTAGCATTGGGGTCAGGTTCATACAGTTCCTTTGGGATACCCTTATTGATCCTATATGATCTTCTGATAGTTACGTCACTAGAATCAATCATGGTTTAAGTAGGAATATCAGGAAACACAATGACACTTTCAGTGGGTAAATTATTATTCTGAAATATATTTTCTTTAAGAGGAGTAGGATTAGAAATTAGCTCTGTTGGATTATGGTGGTCTCAGAGAGATCCCTCAGTTTCTGGTGTTAAGCAAGGTATTTCTGATGTTACCGGAGAGTCAGAGTGTAAGACTTCAACATTCTCCACACCTGTATATGTTGCTTCAGTTCCTCCTCCATTTAAGGTGGCTAATTGGTCTTGCTCTTCATAGTAACTCTCCCCCTAAAGAGGAGACCCAGAAACTCCCCCTGAATAATAAGGTTCAAATTCCCGAAAAGAGACATCTAAAGTGATTTGTACTTTTTGTTGTTGGGGATCATAACACTGGTATTCTTTTTGAACATCAGAGTAACCAACAAACACACAACTTTTAGCACATGGATCTAGTTTGTTACGCAGTATTTTGGGAATATGGACATAAATAGTGCAGTCAAACTGTAACAGCCCGTGTTAACCCGGATTGTTAACACACTATCGTATTAAGCCACGCTTAATTAAAATGCGGAATAACTTTTTCTTTAATTCAATTATGATGTCATTAACTTAGCCAACTTGATTACTTAATCATTTTCATAAAAATACTGCCTGTATGTAAATTGCAAGACAACTAACTGAATACCTCGTACATAAATAAATGTGTGTATCTAAAGCCACAGGTCTACACAGGTAGCCTGGGTCAAATCCTGATACTTTAATTACAACATTAACCAAAAGACAGTAACACAATCATGTGGCATGGACAAACCCCATGCTCACCAAATAAGGCAACAATGCCCAACAAATAGTCTCAACATAATCAGCATAATAAAAACGGGAAACATAACAGCAAATCCAGCAGACAGCATATCAGAATATCAGCTCAACTCTGGCCTCCTGCCACCTGAGCCCTCAACATTACCTGATCCTGAAATAAGCGTCCCCAAACGTGGGGTGAGATCTCTAACAAGAAATCTCAGTAAGACAAGGGGTCCTCAAGGAGTCTCCACCCCAAGCTCACTTACATGTGTAATATAAGTTCTAAAAACAGTATTTACAATATAAGTTCCAAAATCATGCGATGCAGCAATTAATCATGACATGTGTGCTTTCAAATCTACTGGCCAGAGAAATGTAGGAATACGTCTATGCCTACATGAGTACATGGATACTACCTGCACCTCACCCACATGCTTCTCCATCTTGTATGTACTACATACTCAGGATTGCCGTCTAGGTGGACACCACATGCATATCATAAATGCTCATTACATATAAACAGCTCAACAGCATTTCCAAAATAATCAAAGCATGTAACACAGCATGCATAAACCCATCCCCATGGGACATGGTGGAACATCAAAATGGCTAAACCGAGGACACGAAAGCTTACCTTGCAAGCTAGCTATCCAAGCCAAGAGTCCAACCACTCACAAGTCCACAAACAGCAGTATTACAATCTGGTATGGACCAACATTACATCAATATTAATGCATCTCAAGCATACAACTTTAAAGACTACGCCTTTCTTTTACGTTTTACGTCTTAAGGCTTCCAACAAAGCCATAAGCCCCTTAATCACATGATTCTGACTTAGTCCATTTATTACAGAAGTTCAACTTCCTTAAACTAGGGTCCACACACACCCCATAGCTTACTGTTCATACAGTAAAGCTACTGTCTGCGCAGAACCCAGGATATCCGGATATCAGAAGGGGCATATCCGGATATGCCATATCCGGATATCACACTGGACATATCCGGATATGTCATATCCGGATACCCAGATCCCATATCCGGATATCAATATCCGGATACCATATCCGGATACTGATATCCGGATATCTGTTCGACAAATATCCGGATATCTCACGACAGAATGCAGTTTCTGCATTTCGTGAATATCCATCCCAAAGATCCAACTTTTAATACATGTACACGTTAAAGCATGCATCTTTAGTTCATTTTAGGTTCACTTATGTGTTGGTTACATGTTAAACTCATTAACATACCAAGATACCACCTTTAAGCCATAAAAACACATGATCAAGTTAAGGTGACTTACCCCAAGGCCTGGTCAGTAGTTCAAGGTGACTTTGGAGCTCCCAATACTGCACACAAGTCCAACACACCCAAGGACACGAAAATGCCACACCAAAGGTTGGTTCTTGGCACCAAAGGAGGCTTCTTGAAACCTCTAATGGTATGAACAATGGTTCCTAACCATGGAGACAACACCACAGCCCTCAAACACTCCCTCCACAGCAGCACCCTCAGAAAACAAGATCACAATCTCCTTACAATGCACTCACTCAAGTGTTTCCATGGTGAAAGAGGAAGGATTAAGGCTAAAGGTGACAACTTGGTGGTTTCTCCCAAGCAAAATGGCCAAGGAGGAAGGAAGGAAGAAGGGAGGCAAGCTGCAGCCACCCAAGTCACGTAGGCAATTTAGAATGTTTAGGGTTTTGTGCCAAATATGTCTATTTATAGGCACAAGGCCACACACGCGCAGTATTAGCCTTGATAACAAAGTAAAAGATCTTGATCTCAAACTTCGGATTCTAGACCTAGACATTTTTCTAAGATTTTTCATATTTTTATTTTATTTTTCGGAGCACCTTTCCGGTACGCGCTTTTCCATAGCCAGTATCAGTTCTGGCATCAGATTACGTCATTTTGACTTGAAACTTGTTTTACAAGTCCTACATAATATTCTAGTAATTATCATGCATTCATTATAATTTTCCGGGATACTTTTCCGGTACGCATTTATACCGAGTAGCAGAACCGGTATCTGCGCTTTTCTTCCGAAAAGCGACTTTCAGCATTTTTACTCACTCAATATAATTATCTAAGCCCATTAATAATTATTAGGGTCAATTATGAAATTATTTCCTAATTATCATAATTAATTCACTAATTACCTTAATTAGCGGTGCAGGTTCTTACACAAACACACGAGGCTCAAGATTGGGAATATGAGCAACTGAAAGTAGTGATTCAAACTTCTATTGTAGAGTCACAAAGTTGATGACACTAGAAGGGGTATGACTAATCAAATAAGCAGCAGAGCGAACAACTTCACCCCAGTAAAACGGGGCATATTCATGCCAAAGAGAGAAGCACGAACAACCTCCATAAGTTGTCTATTTTTTCTTTCGGCCCTACCATTTTGTTGTGGTGTATAAGCACAAGAGGTCTGATGTCTAATTCCCTTGTGATTCAAGAACTTTGCAAAAGGTTTATCTGTATATTCAGTCCCATTATTAGACTGTAAAATTCGGATCTGGCATTGAAATTGAGTGGCTACCATTTGGTGAAAAGTTTGGAAGGCTGTAAATACATCACTTTTCTTATGCAACAACATGACCCATGTCGTTCGAGTACATTCATCTATAAATGTCACAAAGTATCGAGCTTTAGACATGGAAGGGACACCAGCCGGTCCCCAAACATCCGAGTGAACAACTTCAAAAAGAATTGAACTTTTATTACTACTAGGAGAATAGGAAATACGATGGCTTTTTGCTAGTTCACATGTGTTACAATAATCTTGGAAGTAATTTTTTCAAATAGAAAATAATCTTGGAAGAAATTTTTTCAAATAGCCAAAAGAGAGATGTCCCAGTCTTTTATGCCAAAGCCAAATTATTTCTCGAGCCTTATCTTCACTACTGGCATGATTGACCTCTCCCAATTTACTCTGTCTCATTCCGGTGACATCCAGATAATAAAGTTTGTCTCGCTTAACACCATAGCCAAGAGTCTTCCGAGTGAAAATATCCTGGAACACACAAAATGAGGGCCAAAAGGTGACGGTGCAGTTCAAGGTATTAGTAAGTTGTGCTACAGAAAGTAAGTTATATTCAAGGGAAGGGACAACCAAAAAAGAAGTCAAATGAAGATGTTCAGATAGGATAAGAGATCCTTTACCAGTGATAGAAGAGGTACTACCATTAGCAGTATAAATGAATGATTGGGAAGAAGGAAAAAAACAATGCAACTTACTAGAATCCTTTTTCAGAAGCTCCAGTGTCAATTATCCAAATATCATCTCTAGAACATGCAGGGAAAAAAGGAGTTTTACCAACAGTACCCGAGTAAGCAGCATTGGTAGTGGTCTGCTGGAGACTTTCATCAGAGGTAGTGGCCATTGCTTTGATGTGAGACTGATTTCGCAGTCTCTTTGCTAGATTAGAATAGAGGCTCTATACCATGTTAGAAATCAAAGAATTTTATAGAATAGTAATTCATTTTATTTCTTCTACCTCAATAGAGGTCATTATATACAAAGTCCTAAAGTTACAAATCAGACATAAATCAGGCTACAAATCAGCCATAAATCAAGGAAGAAAATTACAAATAATCAAGAAATTAATTAAACTCCTAAAATTTCTCCACATAATTCCTACAATCACTCCATGTAACGGATTCCCTTTAATTGCTACATAAATTGGTCAATCAAATCAGAAATTAAATATTTCCAATTATAAAATATATACAACTCAACAATGAGGCAGTCACGTATTGATTATATATAGATCAAATAAGAACTCCATGAATATAAAAGACTAATGAATCTGTAGTTTTCAAGTTTTGGGTTGAAAGGTGGTATCGGTCCACGTATTATAATTTATCATTTGACATATTAAAGATATCCATTTTTGGGTTTTTGAAATCAGATACTGAAATATATATATATATATATATATATATATATATATTGGGCCTGTCTGAATCTTGATTTAAAACACATATCAAACTGATTCTAAGATTAAGATTTCATCCATATTTATCCAGAAAAAGAAATTTAAAATAAAATAGTTCAATTTTATGTAATTTTTTAGGGAAAACTTCACTTTCACCCATTGTGGTTTGTGTGTGTATCATTTAGCACCCTGTGGTTCAAAAATTATCACTTACACCCAATGTGGTTTCATTGTGTGTCATTTGACCCACAGAATGACTAAAATATCCTTATAATATAAAATATAAAAAATATCCATAGCTGGCTGGAAACTATTACTTAAAATCTCAAGTCGTGTTTATACTTATGCTCGGAAACTAAAATTAAGGTGCAATGGGAACTATGTGGTCGTGGATCCATCTAATGAAAATGCCTCAAGACTATTGTTGAGTAATGAACTATGTGAACTTATGCAGCAAAATCATTATTAGAAAAGAAAACCCACTTTTCATTCTGTACACACAAAAAACCCAGCATATGGTTTCTATATTGCAAATGCAACAAAATAAAATCAATACAAAAAAATAACTCATGCGCTCTCATTACATATGGTTGAGATAAAAAATAAATTAAAAAAAATAATAGTCTAATAAGCATTAGAAAGACCAACATGTGCAAATCAAAAGTGATAAACTACAAACTAAAAAACAAAAGACTTGAACAACATGTATGTTTTTTTTTTTTTAAAAGAAAGAAGAAAAAAAGCGATTACTTGTAACTAAAACAAATTAAACATATGTATATGAGAAGGTGCAGAAAAAAAAAAAAAAAAAAAAAACGCTGAAGGGGAGAAGGATTCTTGTATTAATATAATGGTATCAAAGTAGTAAAGGACACACAAACATAGAAGACAAAAATTGCATAGGATTCGTGCATCATGTATTTGAAGATATATGCATTTGATTCACTTGAAACAAAATGTGATGTAATCGAGAAATGGAAATGTTGACAGCAAACATCACTTGCAGTAATACATATACCCACTCCTACTTACATAACATGATGTGTTTGAACAAGTGTTTGAAGAAATCGGAATCCCCCTAAGGTACAGGTACAATATCGGTAATGTGAATAAGATTAAGTGTTTCCCAAGACCTTAAATGTTAGGTATAATACACTCATGACATGATGATATGGTGTGGCACATCTCTCCCACCTTCTTTTTGTTATCCAATATTTTGCTGCTGGGGTAATCAAATAGATACCCTGGCCTTGCACTCAATTTATCAAAGTGCTTCAATATAAAAAGGATACATGTGTTTCTCAACATATATTTGGCTTTGGCAAGTGAGAAATTTTAAAAACAAGAATTAACATTGCAGGGAACCAAAAAAATGGCTATGCAGATTGCCAAAAAGCACCCTCTGCAGATTGCCAAAAAGTTGACATGTTTTTCTTCAAGAGTCAATGTTCTTTGTTAAAACTTCAATAATAGTACTTTTCAATTACAATACTAATACCAATACTGAGTTCACAAAATAATTATCATATAAAAATTTCTATTATCTCCAAAAAATGCTGAATTTGAATGCTATTGGCGTTGCTATGGTGGTTATGATTCACTAGCACTTGAAATTCCAGCTACGCTTGAACTTCCAGCTACGCTTGAACTTCCAACTGCATTTGGACCAACCCAAGGCATGTTTGAACTTCCATTTGCACTTGAACCAACACTAGGAATGCTTGAACTTGTAATCATCTACAGAATCATAAAAGATCAAATAATAACTAAAACTAGATATTCAAATTGGAAAATATGATATTATTGTTTTTGGAATTGAAAACTACCTGTTGTGCTATAGCTTCTGACATTTGTGCAGAACGGTAAGCCCTAAATTGATCTTGTTCCTTTTGCATTCTTACCCTCCTTTGCCATGTTGTTTCCCCAATCACAGAAGCTTTACAATTTCTCACATTGTGGCCTTCCTTACCACAATTTCCACATTTAATAGGCCTATATATTCTAGTAACTTTGCAAAGATTTCTTGGTTCATCAGGTTGTCTTCTTCTAAGCTTTTTTGGCCTACCAGATGGTTTCTTTATTATTGGTGCAGCAATTGTATCACTTGTGCTTCCTAGACTTTCTTCAATGTCAGGCATAGGGTTTATGATTTCTGAATATGTCTTTAAGTACATATTCTTAGAGAAGAATTGATCAACATAATCCTCCGGATCTTCTCTACAATATCTAATTGTTGATATTGCGTGCACACAAGGATATTGAGAGACGAATACAGAAAAATAATAAAATAAATAAGAGGAAAACAAGACATCAGATAGAAGATTAACACTTTACAATGAGAAGACAAAACAAAAGTAACAAAATAAATATATTAAACAAAAAAAAAATCGCATATGGGTATGCATACCAGAAAGTGTATGACAAAGGTAGAAAGCACGACTTCTTCTGTAGACTGTATTAGAATAGAGAATCCAAGCACCTCAAAGTGTATCAAAAGGAGAAAGCATACTCGTTTATTCTACTCGTTACATGTACGACTCCTCTATAAAATTAGAATAAAGAAAGAGTATTAGGGTTTTAATTTTAATTAGGGATAATTTTAGTATTTTATTTTTAATTTAGTATTTTGTTTATTAGGGTAACGAGGATATTTTAGTCATTCAGGGGGTTAGATGATACATAGTACAACCACAAGGGATATAAATGATAATTTTAAACCACATGGTGCTAAATGATACACACACAAACCACAGTGGGTGAAAGTAAAGTTTTTCCAATTTTTTATGATATGTCAGTGTCAACGTACGCATAAATGGATAATGTATAATTTTTTTTTTAAAAAAAATAGGTTGTTACGTTGACATTTAAACTCTAAACAACCAACGTGTGTGGTTCACTGATTAGAAATTAGCAAATTGAACTTTATTTGTCTGAAAAAACTATACCTACACACACTTGATTAATGCCTGTAGGCTGTAAGCCCAAACAAGGATTAGTCCTACGCCAGCAGAGTACTCACATATATATATATATATATATATATATATATATATATATATATATATATATATGGGAAAAACATTTCTCAAGCAGCTTGAGATAAGCTTATCTCCGGCTAGCCCCAAAACTACGTCGTTTTGATTAATGAAGGGTGTTTATGTAATTCTAGGTGAATTAATGAAGGGTGTTATTGTAATTTTATTTATTTTTATTTCATATACATTTTACTGAAACACCCTTCATTAATTCACCTAAAATTACATAAACACCCTTCATTAATCAAAACGAAGTAGTTTTATGGTTAGCCGGAGATAAACTTATCTCAAGCTGCTTGAGAAATGTTTACCCCCATATATATATATATATATATATATATATATATATATATATATATATATATATATATATATATATATATATAGGGAAAAACGTTTCTCAAGCAGCTTGAGATAAGTTTATCTCCGGCTAGCCCCAAAACTACGTCGTTTTGATTAATGAAGGGTGTTTATGTAATTTTAGGTGAATTAATGAAGGGTATTTTTGTAATTTTAATTATTTTTATATCATATACATTTTACTGAAACACCCTTCATTAATTGACCTAAAATTACATAAACACCCTTCATTAATCAAAACGACGTAGTTTTGGAGCTAGCCGGAGATAAACTTATCTCAAGCTGCTTGAGAAATGTTTACCCCATATATATATATAACTCCACACCATACACCATATGTTATTGATAGGGCATTAGACTAAAATGTAAGTGCTTAAGAATGAAAGGGAAATCCAGCACGCACTCGGCACTAAATTACATAGGAGGTAGGGCCCATGGTAGCAGAGCTAATTGAGTTTCGTAAAAAATGAGAGTATTTTTTGTGCAACGAGCTTCAAAAAAAGAAAAATAGATATGGAAGAAAATAATTATAAAAGTAGGATTAGTATAAATATGTTACTTTTTTTTCATGTTTGGTAAATGATATACAATGTGGTCTATGCATCCATAATACTGAAAATATTTTCCTTAAATAACAAGCTGAAAGAGGTATAAAAAATTAGAGCATGCTTTGTACGTCATTCAGGAGTGAGTCGTGCTAATAGCAAAGGGAAAGAAAAGCATAAATTAATTTCAGATACGCTGAAAGAGGTTGGGGAGTAATAGCTAAGAATTGTGATATAACTAAAAGACGGGGTTAGGCATTAATATAATTTAAGGGGTTTGCATCCATCATGCAATAGGAAAAAAAAAAAAAAGAGTTTCCTACCTACATAATATTCTATGGGCATCATATTTTTTTGAAAAAAATAAAAATAAAATTAAGATACGAAATACGAATCTCTATAACATGATCATTTCACTTTTCCTATAATATAGTTCCTATAAAACCCATAATTTAATGCGAAGAGCGTGTCCAGTTCACCGTTCTCCATCAAGTGTAGATGATAGTATAATTCATTAATCCAAATGGTTTTTAATAGAAAATAAAGCAATAACTGTAGGAGCAGGCCAATTCCACCTAGTGGAGCTTTCTTTGTGTATTCTTTCACTTGGACAAGATGCAATGATGCTTTCAAAATGTTCCGTAAACGTTACGCGTTCAGAATAACAGCTAGTTTTCTTTAACTTCATGCTGCAGGCCAACTTAGCCCTGTGAAAATTTCCGAGTAAGATTTTTCAAACTTGCATAGCATGCCCTTAATTTAAAGCCATGAGCAAATATCATATTTAACACCATCAAACAATGAAGCAAAACATCAACTAGCTAGAGGTGTCGATGGGATGAAAACTTGGCACGAATTAATTTTTTAAATTATTCGCATTCGATCCCTCACTATTGAATAGGTCGAAATTGAGTTAATTCAATATTTAAACAACATCAACAATACTTTTATTCCAAAATTAATCTAATATTTAAACAAAAATAATAAATTTAGACATGCACAACTAAGCTAATAAAAGGTATCGAATAAAGCAGGAAAAAAGTTAATTATAAAGGAGCCAGTAACAATTAATAGATATACTCCCATTATATTAGATGCTATCACAACTATTTTATTATTATTATTATTATTATTATTATTAACTAGCTGTCTAATGGGCAATGGCTTTTACTAGATTAACTTACGATATATATATATTCAAAATAATTTATAAAGTTAGTGTATATAAGGTTTAGTATTGTCAAAAATTTATAATTATGTATTTCTGAAAATACATAGTTATAATTTATGATGCACGGATACGGGACACGACACAACACGCCGACAAGTTAATTCTAAAAAATGACATATTTTGACATGTTAGGACACGTTTTGATATTAAATAATATTTTTAATACATATAGTATAATTTATATTTAATAGATATAAAAATCCATAATAAGTCATATAATTAATCAAATATTCAAATTTCATAACATAAATATAAATAAAAATGATTTTTCGTACCTTGTTAATTTTTCATGTCAAATTTCATAACAGAAAAAAATTGATTTATAAATGAATTTTTATTATTTTTTGTTGATAAAATAAATTAAGATTAAAAAAAACATGTCCGAGCGTTGACCACGTGTCGGAAAAAGTCGACTGCGTGTCGGAAAAACGTGTCGGAGCGTGTCGGAGAGTTGACCACGTGTTCTAAAATATTGACCGCGTGTCGGAGCGTGTCCATGTCGGACACGTGTCCGACACACACAATTCACAAAAAAACACGAGTCCGTGTTTCAGAGGTTATAATGTTAGAGTTTTTTTTTCTCTCTTCGGAATTATAATTATGTATTCTCGGAAATACATAGTTATAACATTCTCTTTTCTGAATAACCTTTCAGACATTGTCAGGTGACGTAGAGAGAGGAAAAAAAACTTTAACATTACAACTATGTATTCTCAGGAATACATAGTTATAATTGTGAAGAGAGAATTTTTTTTAATATTATAATTATATATTCCCGGAAATATATAGTTATAAATTTTTGATCGCACCAAACCTTATATACAGTAACTATACATCCAACAAATTCATATATATATATATATATATATATATATATATATATATATATATATATATATATATATATATATATATATGAGAAAAACATTTCTCAAGCAGCTTGAGATAAGTTTATCTCAAGCTAGCCCCAAAACTACGTCGTTTTGATTAATGAAGGGTGGTATTGTAATTTTATTTATTTTTATATCATATACATTTTACAGAAACACCCTTAATTAATGCCCCTCGAATTACATAAATACCCTTCATTAATCAAAACGACGTAGTTTTGGGGCTAGCTGGAGATAAACTTATCTCAAGCTGCTTGAGAAATGTTTACCCATATATATATATATATATATATATATATATATATATATATATATATATATATATATATGAGGAGGAATATTCTTACTACCAAAATCTTCTACTACCAACTCACTACCTATCTAATCACCATTGGATCAACATTTTATCTTTTTTCAAAAACTTTTTAGCACTCTCTCTCTGATTCAATGGTGATTAGATAGATAGTAAGTTAGTAATAGAAAATTTTGATAGTAAGAATATCCTTCCTATATATATATATATATATATATATATATAATTTATTGAAATTATGTCATGTTATCCCAAAACTATGTTGTTTTGGGAGTTAGAGGAATTAATAAAGGATATTTTGATATTTTTGTTTAATTGTTTATTATATAAATTTTATAAAAATATCCTTCATTAAGTTCTCCTAATTTTTAAAATGACATAATTTTAGGGTGACATGACATAACTTTATACCATATATGACATGATAAAAGATAAACTCATATATTTATGTATATATGTTTGTTTTTCATTTACCCTAACACCACGGAAAAGGAGGGAAAAATTCCCTTCCTTCAAACGTGGTTGGGATTCGTTTGCGGTGAAGAGCAATACGTGGTTATG